>PVIU01009934.1:0-72917 GCA_004026605.1 Ondatra zibethicus | reverse complement strand
AGTACAGACCTAAACAGAGAACTCTCAACAGAGGAATCTAAAATGGCTGAAAGACACTTAAGGAAATGTTCAACATCCTTAGTCATCAGAGAAATGCAAATCAAAACAACTCTGAGATTCCATCTTACACCTGTAAGAATGGCCAAGATCAAAAACACTGATGACAACTTATGCTGGAGAGGTTGTGGGGAAAAGGGAATACTTTTGCATTGCTGGTGGGAATGCAAGCTGGTACAACCCCTATGGATGTCAGTGTGGCGATTTCTCAGAAAATTAGGAAACAACCTTCCTCAAGACCCAGTAATACCACTTTTGGGTATTTATCCAAAGGATGCTCAATCATGCCACAAGGATATGTGCTCAACTATGTTCATAGCAGCTTTGTTTGTCATAGCCAGAAACTGGAAACAACCTAAATGCCCCTCGATCGAAGAATGGATAAAAAAAAGTGGTACATTTACACAATGGAGTACTACACAGCAGAAAAAAATAACATCTTGAATTTTGCAGGAAAATGGATGGAACTAGAAAGCATTATTTTGAGTGAGGTGACCCAGACACAGAAAGACAATTATCACATGTACTCACTGATAGGTGGTTTTTAAACATAAGGCAAAGAAAACCAGGCTACAAACCACAATCCCAGAGAACTTAGACAACAATATGGACACTAAGAGAGACTTACATGGATCTAATCTACATGGGAAGTAGAAAGTATAAAAAGACAAGATCTCCTGAGTAAATTGGGAGCATAGGGACCTTGGGGGAGGGTTGAAGGAGGGAGGGAAGTGGCAGGGAGGGGCCAGAGAAAAATGTAGAGCTCAATAAATATCATGGAAAAAAACAGGAAGTGCAGAGCAAGCAACTTCCAAAACTACAGAAATGACAGAAATAGCTGGCTTCCCGGACGGTCATCCAAGGTTGCTCTGCAACATTGGGGCATCCATATTTGGTATACAGGCCTAGAATATCTGATAGACATTTCTGTGAAGCACGAATTTTGAATGACTGACCTATCTTGTCTTGGCAAAGTTCAACAGTTACCTTCTTTTGTGTCCTGTTTGTCCAATTTAGACAGCAGTTGAGGCAAGGGCAGTTTCTTGTCCAATGGCTAGCTTTGTCACAAGAAAGCAAACTCCATATGGAGGTTCTTTGATGCCTGTCATCTTCTCTGAAAGAGATTGGTGCTTCCAGAAGCAGGCTTACCTCACCATCATGAAAAACCTTATGTTACTAAAACATCTTAGAATATCATATTCTGTAGGTCCCTGAAGTGCTTGAAGGCTACCTATCTATCTAAAATATATCTGTTTAACCTTGAAAACAAACCTAACATAACTATGAGTTTGATTGTTATAGATGACTAGCTACTAACCTGCATTTCTTAATAATCCTAAGCAATTTGTAATAATAGCTTTCAAAGACTAGAACTTTACATTATATTGTTAAATGAACCTACATATGTAAAATACCTTAAACAAGTGTAGAAGCATATATACGATATGTATAACAAAAATAACTTTAGATTTGTATCAGTATACAAAAATCCATCCATACCAATGTAAAATATTTGAGAGTAGTAGTTGCTTTTTAGTCTAAAAGTAGATTTGATAATCTACCGTTTTGTCCTATCCTTCCCAGATCTCTTCCTCTGCCTCTGGGTTCTCCCAAAGTCTGAAAAATAGTCTTTAAAGCCATGCTTACTCTCAACATGTTATTCTATATGGTCAGGAAATCCTTCCATCACCCATTAAAAGGAGGAAGTTAAGTCCCTCCTTGCAGGGTCACAGTCTCTAATCACTCAGTTTGTCAATGGCAGATTCCCAGGGAAATTCCATTCTCTACCCAGGAGAGTGGAATACAGACTGAGGAGAACTGAGATGGAGCAGGCAGCCTCCTGTGCCTTCCAAGGGACACGACCTCACACAGCCTTCTTGACATAGTCCCAAAACAGGGGGTAAAAAGGAGGGACAGAAGACCTACCAGTCAGTCAGGCATCCAGGGTTGTAGGGGGCACATCCCCCAAAGAGCTTGCCTGGGCCCTGTTAAAAAGCCTTTCTGGAGGTTTCTTATGTCATTACCCCAAACTGGGCTCTCTACCATGGACAGTACCCTGACCTGCGTGTTCTCTCTACCAACAGCTGGAGAGAGCGCATTTTCTGCAGCAGTCTTTTCTCTGACTTGCACTGTCGAGTCATTAGCTGGGTTTTAGCATCAGGAAGTGCAAAGACAGGCATACAACGAGCACATCACTGGGAACTGGCTTCAAGGTCATCACGCTGGAGGTCCCAACCAACCAAGGTCCTATTCAACTCCTTCAACCGAGGGCTGAGGCACTCACCATACCTGTCCTGAGGTACTCAGACCTGGGGCTGATAGAGGCAGGCATGAAGAGAGGATTACTATGCCACATCCTAAGTGATGTGAGAGAGGAAACATGAGATGTTGGGGATCCCGCCTGACACCTTCGAAGAAGGAAGGACAGGTGCGAGAGAAGGCATCCATGTGTCCAGTGTTTGAGCTGAATCTTGAGGGATGAGTCAGAGCTTGCACGTATAAGGAAGGAACTCTGGCCAGCTCAGACACACTCATCACTTGGATACCAAAGAGAAGAAAGAGAAAGACAAGCCCCTGGAGAGGAAGACAGAGTGAAGGTATAAGGCATTCGTTTGGTTGGTGAAGGAATCAGACTATTGTCCTCAGGTGCTGGGAGCAGCAGTGAAGTCTTTGTTTCAACTCCAAGAGAAAGGCCAAGGGTCTAAGGAAGAGGCTGTGGGACTAGAGATGGAGGGTGTGTCTTAAGACATGCTTTTGGAAACCAAAGCATAGGGCCTAATGATAAAGCTGGGCACAATGGTGCACACCTATAGTCCCAGCACCCAGAAGACTGAGGCAGGAGGATAGTGCATTCCAGATCAATGTGACCTAATAATGATACCATCTCCAAACAATAATAACAAAGTAATGATGATGATGATGATAATGAATAAATAAATAAAGCAATAAAAAATAAACACAGCTATGGAGCACCAAAAAGGAAACTCAGTTTAAAAAAAAAGTATTTTCAAAGATGAATATAAGAAAGCAATAATTAAAGGTCTAATTTTTTAAAAAGTAAAAGAAAAACATCAGGGTGGAGAGTTGGCTCAGCAGTTAAGAGCATGCACTGCTCTTCCAGAAGACCTGGGTTTGTCTCTCAGCATCTTTATTGGGCCCTTGTAACTCCAGTTTTAGGGACTCTAATGCCCCCTTCTGGCCTGCACTACACATATATGCACAGACCACTCATACCCCCCCCCATACACTAAAGGAAAAAAAGCAAAGCTTTCAGAGCTTAAATAAAGGCATACATAAACTGAAAAGATTTACCAACTATAGATAAAGGAAATAAAAGGAGAGACAATGAAATCTCTTCCCATAGTTATATTTTTAATCATTCATTCCTAAATTTCAAAGACAATTGCTTTAGATGTATACATTTGGAGGAGAAATTAGTTTGTTTCTTTTTAAAAGATTTATTTATTTATTTAGTGTATTGTGTGTGCTTACACGTTATATGCACCACATGTACGCTGTGCTGCTAGAGGCCAGAAGAGGGCTTTGGATCCCTTGGAGGTAGAGTTGGAGGAGGTTGTGAGCCATCCCATATGGTTTGGGGAACTGAACCCAGATCCTCTCCAAGAACAGCCTGTGCTCTTAACTTCTGGGCCATTTCTCCAGCCCAAATGCCTTTTTGGCTTCTGAGGATCAAAGTCTGTTCCTTGGCTGACAAGATAGGGCTTTACTGACAAAGCCATCTCCCCAGCCCTCGAATTCTCTCCTTGCACCTAACATCTGTAGCTTCTCCTTCCTTTCATGAATTGGCAATTTTCATCTCTGCTCCTTTCTTTTTGATTCATTTAGCTAGAAGTTTGTTGTTTGTTTGTTTTTGATCAATTTTGTTGATCTTTTCAAAGAACCAGATTTGGGGATCATTGAATTTTCTCTCCTGTTTGTTTTCTATCTTATTGATTTTCATTGTTTTCCTGCTTTTGTTTGTCTTTGTTTTGTTTTTTTTTTTTTTGAGGTAGGTTATCTCTGTGTAGCCTTGGCTGTCCTGGAACTCAATACAATAGATCAGGTTGGCTTTGAATTCACAGAGATCCACCTGCCTCTGGCTCCTGAGTGCTAGGATTAAAGGTGGGCACCACCATGCCTGGCCATACCTGTTTCTCTTAATTTGTCTCCCCCTCCCCCTGAATTCTTAAGATGAAGTTAGATAATCAATACAAGTCTCCCCATCTTTAACATAAACATTTAAAGCCACTAGTATCTCTCTAAATGCTGCTTTGTCTGCACAACATAAATTGTAGTGTTGTATGATGTTTTATTCTTTTGGCTTTTTTGGGGGCCCCCACCCAGCTCCCAAATAAATCACATATGGAGGCTTATTCTTAGTTATGAATGCCTGATCTTAGCTTGGCTTGTTTCTTGTTAGGCTTTTTATTTATTTATTTATTTTTAACTTAAATTATCCCGACTACCTTTTGCCTCTGGGCTTTTTCCTTTTCTTCTGAATATCTTACTTTTACTCTTGCTCCGTGGTGGCTGGGTGGCTGGGTGACTGGGTGGCTCCTGATGTCTGATGTCCTCCTCTCCTTGTTTCTCCTTCTATGTGTATGCTCTGCCTGCCAGCCCTGCTCCTGCCTCGCTATTGGCTGCTCAGCGCTTTATCAGACTGTCGGGTGTTTTAGACAGGCAAAGAGTCACAGCCTCACAGAAGGAAACAAATGCAGCACAAACAAAAGCAAGACATCCTTCCATCATTAAACAAACGTTTTTCAGCACAAACAAAAGTAATGAACCTTAAATAATATTCCCCAACATTGCGGTATGTGATGGCTTTCATTTCCCAGTTCAAAATATTTTCATATTTTGCTCATTATTTTTTCTTTGACCTGCACATGGTTTAATTACCAGATATTTTGTGGGCATTTCAGACATTTTGTTTTGTTATTGGCTTTTAATTGAATTGTGTTTTATTTGTACTCTGCATATCTCAACCTATTGAAATGGGGAGTCTGTATATGCCTAAGCATGGTCAAGCTTGTTCCTATTCATTTTTCTTGTTCTTGGGTCACATTTTTCTTTTCCTTCTTTTTTTTAAGTGCTGTTTATTATTTATTTATTATGTATATAGTGTTCTGACTGTGTGACAGAAGAGGGCACCAGATCTCATTACAGATGGTTGGGAGCCACCATGTGGTTGCTGGGAACTGAACTGAAGACCTCTGGAAGAGCAACCGGCAGTGTTCTTAACCTCTGAGCCATCTCTCCAGCCCCACATTTTTCTATCAAAGTCAGAAAGATCAAATTGCCTGACCCCACTGTTTCACGCTCCTACCCACTCACAGAGTTTTTTGTTTCTTGCTTTGCTAACTGCTGCAGGAGGAATCTTAAGGATTGTCTCTTTCTTCTTCTAGTTCTGCTCATTTGCTTCATATTCGGGGGGGCTGGTGTATTTGTTTTATTTTATTATTTAGTGATATTTTTAGTGTATTCACACTGGAGGGCAGCTCTGGACCCATGTGAGAGACCCTGGATCAATAAATAAGGTGGGGAGCCCCAGAGCTGGCTGTTTCTGCCAGATTGGCTGGCCTGCAAGTCTCCAAGACCCATCTATCTCCTTCATTACTAGCATTACCGACCCCTGTATCTGGCTTGAGGACCTGAGTCCAGTACCCATGTAAAAGCCAGGTCCTCAGGCTTGTGCAGCAAGCACCCTACCTGCTGTTTGTTATGTGTTAAAGCTTTGTTACATGACATATTTAGAATCACTTGCTAAAGAGCTAATGTTCTCATCTTTGTGAATAACACTAGCCCTTTCTTCTTCTGCAATCTGCTTTGTCCAGTATTAGTACAACTTTTCATAAATCCATCTATTTTTTAGCTAGCATTTACTGGGTGTGGTGGTTTGCCTCATAAGATTGGCTCCCATAGGCTCACATATTTGAATGCTTAGGGAGTGGTATAGGAGGTGTGGCCCAGTTGGAGGAAGTGTGTCACTAGGGGTGGACTTTGAGGTTTTAGAAACTTAAGCCAGGCCCAATGTCACTTTCTCTTCCTGATGCCTTCCAAGATGTAGAACTCTCAGCTTCCTCTCTAGCACCACATCTGCCTGCATGCTGCCATGCTCCCCAACATTATGATAAAGGGCTAAACCTCTGAAACTGTAAGTCAGCCCCAGCTAAATGTGTTCCTTTATACAAGCTGCCTTGGTCATGGTGTCTTTTCACAGCACTAGAAATCCTAAGAAACTGGGGTGGAAGAGATGGCTCAGTGGTTAAGAGCACTGGCTTCTTTTCCAGAGGACCCAGGCTGGTTTCCCAGCACCCACATGGCGGCTCACAATCATCTGTAATTCCAGTTTCAGGGATCTTTCTCTGACCTCTGTGGCACCAGACATGCACAGACATACAGGCAGGCAAAGCACCTGTACACACAAAATGAAATAATAAAAAAATAATTAATGTTTACATACTATGTCTTTTGGTATTCTTTCATATTTAATACACTTAATTTGCATTGAGAGTAGATTTCCTATAGATACAATATTCTTGACTCTTGCTCTTTTAACTAATAACCTCTGCCTTATAGTTGGATATTTACATTACATTACTTATGTTCCTGTGTAGCTATTGATACAGTGGTATTGCAGGCTACTGTCTTGCTTTTTGTTTTCTATTTGCCTTGTTTATTTTTCACACCTTTTATCCTCTTTTCCTGCCTTCCTTTGAATTGTTTTTTATTTTCCCAGTAATACTTTATAGATACTACTATTTTGTAATAGTTTCTCCAAGATTTCTTGGATATGTAGTCTATGCCTGAATATTACATCATTTAATGTACAATGTAAAAAGTTACTAATAGAATATACTCACTTATTGGTCTCATTCTTCATCATATCACTATATGTTATTGCTATGTGTACGTTGACTCCCTAAAGCAATATTTATTTTTCCTTTCAATAGACAACTACCTTTTAAGGAAATTAAAGAGTGACATAAAAGCAATTTTCTATTTACTCTTTCTAGCAATCTTCTTTCTTTTGTATACATCCCTGTTCTTACCTAGTCTCATTTATCTTTTTTTTAAAAGATTTATTTATTATGTATACAGTATTCTGCCTGTATATATGCTTGCAGGCCAGAAGAGGGCACCAGATCTCATCACTGATGGTTGTGAGCCACCATGTGGTTGCTGGGAATTGAACTCAGGACCTTTGGAAGAGCAGGCAGTGCTCTTAACCACTGAGCCATCTCTCCAGCCCCTAGTCTCATTTATCTTTGACTAAATAGCAGTCTTTAGTATTTGCGCTGGCAACAAATTCATCCTTTGGAAAAATTTTATCTCACCTTTCTGTTTGAAAGCTGTTTTCATTGGAAGCAGAATTCGAAACTGACGAAGTGGGCCGATTCGTTTGATCCTAAGTTTGAACTCCACTGTCCCCTGGTTAGCTTCTGACTAGAAGATTACGGACACCCTTAAAAGGCTCTGTTCATACACCATGCGCTTTTATAATTGAGACACTTTAAGGATTTTTCTCTAAGATTTGCTTGTGATGTGCTGTCCTGCTTAATTTCTATTATTGATTTGACACCACCTAGAATTACCCGAGAAGAGAGAACCTCAACTGAAGAATTGCCTGGATCAGATTAGTGTGTTTACAGAATGAGTGTGAGTACGTGTGTGCCACGGTGTGTGTGTGTGTGTGTGTGTGTGTGTGTGTGTGTGTGTGTGTAGGTCAGAGGACCTCTGGCATCCATCTTGGTCTTCTGCCTTGTTTAAGGCAGTTACTTGTGCAAGACTAACTGGCTTCTGGGGATTCTCGTGTTTCTGCCTCCCCTCTTGCTGTAGGAGCTCTGGGGTTACAGACGTGTCGTCACCCCATCTGGCTTTACATAGATCCTGAAGATGTAAATTCAGGTCCTCACACCTGTGTGGCAAGAACTTTACTCACTGAGCCATCTCTCCAGCCTTCAAACACAACATGGCCTTTGTAGGTGACAATGTTGGGTCATGACATGAAAAGAGCATAGTATTTAGAGAAAGCCTAGGATTACCCCGCCCCCAGAGCTGCACTGGCTTCTTGTTCAGTTCCTTTCCTTCTGCCTCTGGCTCCCTGTGGCTTCCCGTGCCTGTTTTGATCAGCAATCCTGTATTCTATGCAAAGACTTACTTCTCCGCCTCTGCTTTGAGATGGGAAGCTTCTAAAGGGTAAGGACTCTCTTATTCTTAATTACTCTGACCTGTAGGTAGCAGAATGCCCACTCCATGCCGAAGGCTTGCTAGGTAATTGCTCATCAAGCAAATGGTTGGATGACCATCTGGGATGAAAAGCGCTGACTGCTGGGAAAGGAACCTAAGCTTTGGAAGGCAGCAGAGAGAGACGGAAGGCAACTGCCTGGAATTCTAGTCCCCTGGTCAGTAAGAAAGAGAGAATGGGAGCCAGGGGAAGCCTCGAAGTAGGCAACCTTGTGTGAGTCCCTGCCCTGTCCTGAAATGGTTAAGGTGGCCAAGGCATCTGCCTCGGCAGAGGAGAAATTTCCCTGTCCTTGCCTAAGTGAATGGCTGGGATTAAAGTGACAGCCCACCTTAGTGATGGCGGCATAATTGGTTGTTCAGCTCTGTCCTTGTCAGAGCTGACAGTTCTGCAGATGCCCTGCTCGGCTCTCCAAAGGTTAGCCTCAGCCGTGTGGCTGTTCATTAATCATTCCTCCCTGACAGGCCTCGGTGCAGCCCACAGCTGCCACACCGGCCCCCTCGGGTCCCACCCAGCACCGCCAAGCTGGAAGCTGGAGCTCCCTGAAGGACCCTGTCCCTACATGGGAAGACAAGCAATCCATGTCCCCTCATCCCTGCCTGCTGCCACCGCTGAGCCAGAAACACAGAGAAAGGAATTTCCCTTGGGCTCCTCCTTCCGGGAACTAGGGTCCGAATCACGGTACAAGCTTTCCCGACATCCTCCTCGACTTCATCAGCTCTTCCCTCGAGCTTCTTGGGAGATGGAGGCAGCTCCGGCCCAAGAGTTCCAAATAGACAAGGGAGTCAGTGCTTCCTGGCTGAGCGGTCACAGAGCCTGCCTTAGGACCTGGGCCCTGGGCAGAGCCTAAATCACTCACTTCTAAACTGTAGATTCCACACATTGTTCCAGACCTTTGAGAACTGCTTCTTGCTGCTTGGAATAGGGCATTTAGAGCCTAACGCTCAGGAGAGCAGGACAGAGTAAGCAAGAATCAGGCTGGGGACTCCAATCCCCAGGGTTCAGAGACTCCTTCACTCTTTCCCCTTGTCTCCAAACTCAGCATGGTAGGGTGAGCCGAGGAAGGTAACTGGGATTCCGAGCAGGCCAGTGAGGGGGATGGAAGGGCCGAAGGATCCAGGCAAGGGCTGGGAGGGAGGTCAGAGAGTGAGCTGGGGCAGCAGAGGTGGCATTCCGAGGCAGGACCTGTGGCCTGAAGGAAGGATGAAATCAGTCAGGACATATTGTGTGCGTGCATGTCCGGGAGCCCTTGTGTATGTGTGCTCATGCATGTGGAGGCAAAGACACAACTTCAGGTCTTCAGGTGTCATTCCTCGGCTGCCACTTTTTTTTTTTTTGAGTTTTGTTTCTGGAGTTAGGATCTCCCTCAGGTCTAGAACTCATCAACTAGGCTAGACTAGCTGGTCAGGGAGCCCTCCCAAGCGCGAGGATTATAAATGTGTATCACCCTGCCTGGATTCTGTCGTTGTTGTTAGTTTGCTTGCTTGCTGTGGTTCCTGAGGGTAGCATTCAGGTTGTTGCCATGCTGACAAAGCCGACACTTCACCGATTGTGCCATCTTTCCAGTTCCTAAAGCTAGAACAGAAAACCTC
Source organism: Ondatra zibethicus (assembly GCA_004026605.1). Lineage (NCBI taxonomy): Eukaryota > Metazoa > Chordata > Mammalia > Rodentia > Cricetidae > Ondatra > Ondatra zibethicus. Next base: position 63,023 of record PVIU01009934.1, on the reverse strand, counting down.
CTGACTCTGTCACAGCGTAACACCAGTGGGGACATCTGCTCCCAGGCTTCAGTGCTCCTCGGGATTTCCTTCCTCTTTCATGTCTCCTTCTCATTTTGCCTGATTTCCCAGCCCCTCACTCCTCTTCCCTCTTGGTCCCCACTGGGTGCCCTGAATGGCTCAGATCTTGCTCCCAAACCAACCAGATAGAAGGTTGGAAATTTCACCATGGCGTCCTGCTCAGCCTTCCTTGGAGAGCAAAAGCATGCTCCTAGCCCCAGGTCTCTGCCCCCAGGCCTGCCGGTTAGTATGTGCACAGTGCCCGAGTCATCATTTCCCCCCATTGATTAGCTGTCCGCCCGCAAAGTTTGCAGAGGAACAAACAAGGACACAGGGAGATTAGCATTCAGTGAGTCCGCTGGACTCCAAACTACAGACACCTGCATTTTCACATCCAGAATCCTACACACAGTCAGCCCAGAAACAAGGACATAGGGCGATTAGCATTCAGGGAGTCCGCTAGACTCTGAACCACCCACACCCATCTCTTCACATCCCCAGATCCTGTATACACACAGCTGGCCTGAAACCTGGAGATACAGGCTCAGCTCCCTCACACCTACACCAAGGACATGAAAGACTTTCCCCCTGCTTACCCAGCCAGGGTCAGCATCCCCCACAGTGACCTGGAGCTGCCCATGTACATCATTCTGCCACATCTTCCCTGTAACTTTTCGAGAAAGATAAGCAGGTCCACATTTTATATTTGAGAATGCAGGCTCAGAGAGGCTAAAAGACTCTCGTCCAAGATGGGACCAGCTGGTATATAGGCCCTGGATACTTAAAGCTGAGTTCCTTAGGTTTGCAAACCCCTGGCTGTCATTTTCATCCTGCTACTTCTAATGAGCTTGGTGTGACTTTAATTCAGGCCTTCGCAGCAGTGGTTCTGTTGACGCTTGGGGCTAGGTAGTTCTTTGTAGTGGGCACTTTGTAGAATGTATAGCATGCTTAATAGTTCCTGGCCCTCATCCACTTGATGCCAGGCACCACCTCTCTAGGTTGGGATACCAAAGAAGTTTCTAGATATCTCTAGATGGGGAGGGAGTGCAGAATCACCTCTACTGGAGAACTGCTTTTCTACATTTCCATCCTTTCAATGAAAATCTCCCCGGGGCCAAAGGCTGTTTCCCACGCAGGGACGCAGGGATGCAGGGACGGACGTCAGGAAAGATAACAAAGCCTTTGAAGACCGTGCTTGGCAATGAGAATAAGGAGGCTGTAGCTGGGGCAGCAGCTAGAATCCAGCTGCTGCATGGTAGAGCCCTTGCCTGCCACGTGCGAGGCTCTGTTGCCTATAAGGAACCCAAGGGGAGGATTTTAAAGCAGACGACAAGGAAATAGATGGGAGAGAAATACATATTGGAAAGTTAACCCAACAACCCCCAATCTTCTCATCTGGCCCCGCCCCCGCCCTGTCTCCCAGTCTTCTCATTTGCCCGTCCATTCTGAGCCCCTCTATTTAGTCTGCAGTTCTTTTCTGGTATAAAGACTGGGCAAGGGTTCCCATGGAAGAGAAACAGTGCCCACAGTGCCCATTCATCTTCCCCACTGGGCAGAGGATGGGAGCTGGAGGCTTGGTTCTGTCTCAGCAGCCCACACGGCTATGGCAGGTTTCTGGGTTCCAAGGATATGTTCCCTGCAGAATCCTATGGAAGACACAGTGGAGTAGGGAGTGTGAAAAGCACTTTCTACCCCACCCACGTGTTAGCTCTTGGGCAAGAACAAAAGCACTGGCGGTATCTGGCTGTGAGTGTTAAAGACACCAGAAAGGGGTTTGGTGAAGGGAGCCACAGAGAAAAGGGATGCTGTGAATGACCAGTAGCTATGAAAAAGTGTTCAAAATCACTGGTCTTTCAAGAAATGCACATTTAAGCACTAAAATGCCATGTGTCACCCAGAAGGTGGCTGTATAAAGCTAGAGGGGTGTGACGAAGCAGGTACACCCCCATTTCCAGGTGAGCCGAGCTGCGTGCTGATGGGAAAGCGTCTGTCACTAGAAGAGCTAAGAGCGTACCATCCGACCCAGCAATCACACAACCATGACTCTTTCCACAAGAAATGGCAGTACAAGTTATCAGTTACCCAAGGGGACACCAAAGGGAGGGAGACGTGAAAGACGGAAGAAAGGGAACATGGACTTTTTACCCACGTGCCTCTGTATTTTTTTTTTTTTTACTTGCTGTAATGAGTACTTTGATTCCATAATGAGAAGGGATTCAAGGTCAGGTTGAAGAAGGGGCAGAAGGCTATAGGAATCCAGAGATTGCTTCTACAGAGCAAGTGGCCAGGCATCTTGAAGGCCAAAGCGAGAGCCGACTTAGGACCTTCTAATCCTTGGTGTAGGAGGAGTGGGGCTAAACCTGGGACGGGATCTCCAAACACAGGTATATGGGAGCTAGGAGTGAATCATCGGCCTGGCTGGGCTGGACTTAATCCCAGTGAAAAGTTTCCATGGATAGGGTCCGGGACTGCAGAGACAAGGATGGGGTAAAGCCACGCCATTCTAGCATGATAGAGACCACACAATGAGTGGGTTTTAACTACAGAACTCTTGGCCTGCTGATTTCCCCAGCAGCGGCAGCCCTTTGGAGGGAGCCTTTTAGTAGAAAAATCACAAGGCCTGTTGGAAAACCTTCCGGCTTTGTCTTTAGCATTCAGAAATGCAAAGGTGATGAATTAGGCAAATTGGTCCACGTCAAGTTGTATCCATCAGAGTGATTCAGAGCCTGGGATGAGCAATAGAAACGGGGAATAGCGGTTACTAAGAGTAACCAAATTAGCATTCTGGAAGAAGACAAAGGGAAAGCTGGCAGGCAGCAGGCACCTGGGCCTGGGCCTGCCCCCAGTCTTGCATCCCATCTTCTTCAGGGAGCCTACCTGGGGCTGGGCACTCACTGCTCCCAACCTGCAACATTTCTGTGCGGACTTGGGGCTTTAACCAGATCAAAGAGCTTGCACAGTTGGCTCCTCCCCTTATCTCTCTCATGGTAGGTCAGTGGCATTGACTGTCTCCTGGCTTGCCAGAAGCTCTGAGTAGGGGCAAGTCCATGAGCATCTGCATCTCACAGCTGCGCGAGTTAGCCGTCTATGGTGGAGACAGCATGCCTGAGGAAATCAGATTTCAACAACGAGTCGTTTGCGTTATTTCATGGTTTCAGAGAATCTGGTCAGTTAGCGCAGCTGCTCTAGGTCTGTGACTAGACAGTGTGAGTTGGTGATGACTCACCTCCTTGGGAACCAGGAAGACAAGAGAGAAGGGGAGGGGTCAAGATCCCAGTATCTCCCTCAAAGGCTTGTCCCCCCATTAGGTTCCACCTCCCAACAGCTCCACAGCTTTGCCACCAAGCCTTTAGCATTTGAACCTTTAGGACACATTTAAGATCCCAAACCTAATTGTCATGAGGTATCCACCAGAGAAGATGGCTCGGACACAGGTTCAAGCCAATAGAAAGTCTTCATTAGTTGGCACTACACTGGGTGTTTGGGACCCTTGTGCAGTCCTGAGTCTTTCTCAGGTTGAGCAAATATATATATCCTGTGTTGACACACTTCGGTTAGCAAGAACAGTTAGCCAGAAGCAGAACTACAGAAGCCAAAAAGCAAAGTCCAGAACTATGGACTTTGATGGACTAGATCTTTGTTCTCAGTTTGGCACGTGGTGCTGGGTTCCACGGCCTGAATGATACTTTCATCATGGTGTCAGTTGTGCTAAGGTCGGCGGCAGGGGGTGGGGGAGGGTGCTGTCACATAACAACTGGTAAGTAACAGACTCTAGCTTTCCACTTAGCGAAATCTAAAACTCAAGTCCCTATTACCTGGCACCAAACCTCCACTAATGCATACACACACACACACACACACACACACACAACTCTTCCCTCCAGCCATTAGCAGTGAAAATCTGGAACTAGGTTAGCACTTAGAGAGGGAAGAGGGTGAAACATAAAGCAAGAACAGCAAGGGACTCCACAGCCTCTTCCTGCAGACGGCAGCCCCTCCCCCCACCCCCACTCTCCATGTGCCAGGTGTTCTGCTATTGATCAACTTGTTTTCTTCTGGTGGCTGAGTTTAAGGTACATCTCTGCTCCTGTGACTCTACCACATCCCAATCTGGCTGCACAGCCCAGGGCAGCCCCCAACCCATGAACATCAGTCTATAACATAGCTACAAAAGGTAAGCTGGGCACATTCCTTCTGTATCAATCACGTGAACAGGAAACAAAGAAGCGTGGTGGCCGCCCTGGGGCCGTGCTGTGCAGCCAACCTTTGTTTCTTGGGGCTGCCGTGACAAACAGTTGCACTCTGGCTCTTTAAAGCAACATGGACTTACTGCCTCATAGTTCCAAAGCTTGTATGTCCAAAACCAAGATGTCAGCAGGGCCGTGCTTCCTCGGAAGGCCAAGGGGATGATGCTTCTCTTGCCTCCTAGCACCTGCTGGCTGCTGGCTGTCTCTGGGTCTCATTGGCTGTAACTGCGCTCCTCCAGTCTTGGCCTTCCTCTTCACAGGGCCCTCTTCCCTTTGTGGGCTCTCTGCATCTTTATGTCCTTTCTTGCATTGAGTTTAGAACTCACCCAGATCATTTCAAATGGGTCACATCCTCAAAGACCCTATTTCAGGGACTGGGGAATTGGCTCGGCAGGCAAGAGCGCACATAGCTCTTGCAGAGGACCTGAGTTTGAGTCTCAGTAATCATGTCTGTTAGTTTGCCCGTCAGGTGGCTTACAGCCACCTGTAACTCCAGCTCCAGGAGACCTAACATCCTCTTCTCAATTCTGCAGGCACCTGCAGGCTTGTAAGCACACAGATTCTCATACACATAATTAATACTCAATCTCAAAAGTAAAAGCAAATCTCCTATTCCCACCTAAGTCACATCGCTGGTACCAAGATATCATTTTGTGGGGACACAATTCAACCCACCTCCTCTGGCCGTTAATGGTGTTGTGGAGGACTAGGGACAGCTGCCTACAGGGCCCAGAAGCTTCTTGGACTTAAAATTCCATCTAGCTACGACCTCTGGGAGGCTAATTGAGGGTCTGGGAGAACACCACTTTCGCACTCACAGGCTCCCCTGCAATCTCCCCCCACCCAGCCCCTGCCGGTGCCTCTGATGGTGTGATGGTGCCATTCCTTGCAACCAAAATAAGCCATTAATAAAACTGACTTCATTTTTCTCCCATACATTTGCCTCATCTTATAATTAAAACTCCAAGAGAATCAAGATGCCTCGGAAGGTCCTTTTGTGGAAAGTCGAACGTTTCTTTCATGTGCTGGCCCTGCATTTCTTTTTTTTCCTGAAACAGTCACTTCCTGTCACCAGGATAAGTTGACTGTGCCCAAGGCATCCCAGAGAAGTCTGAAGTAGAATCGCTGGTGCGTGCTGAAGAGGCCTTAAGTGAGGCCACAAAGAAATCCAACTAGGAACACAGCATTCTTTGAGCCAGCCTTGCAAAAGCTGCCTGCAGTGAAGCTGGCCTGCCTGAGTCATCGCTGAGTGGGAAGGACTGGAGCCAGCTGTCCCCAGGCTGGCTGGGGTTTGCATTTCTCTGCAAAGTCACACTTCAAGCAAGAGAAGCAGTTCTGAGTTGTTAGCTGGGGTCAGAGTCCCAGCTTCGTTCTGCTCACTTCCCTCTCCCCAGCCATCCTCCACCTTCCAGGCTGGGAGCTCCCACTTCGCAATCTTCACAGGGGCTGAGGCTTAGGGACTGCACAGTGCTGCTCTTCAGATTGTTTGTGTGCAAGGAGAAGAGCCTGCGTTCTGACATGATCACCTCCCAGGACCGCAATTCGATGTGTTCTATGAAAAGTCCACATATCGCTATGTATATTCAATGTGTGTCTATTAGGATTAGTGCATGGTGGGTGGATTTCCATAGTTTAGAGATTCCTTCAACCCCTCTATCTGGCCCTTCCCTTATCTTATGAGGCATTTGCAGCCTAAGTAAGCACCCCCACATTTTGGAGCAATTTAAGACCCAAAGCTTGTATCAACCACTGCCTACTACCCCTTTGGGGGCCCCAAGCTTTCATGGACATGTGGACAGACACGTATATTACCCAGTGTTTACTCCTTCAGAGTGAGGCTCACAGCAGGCAACTGGGAGACTTAGAAGCAGGTGGTGGTGGTTGGAGGGATGGTGACCTTTCATGGCACCCACGTACTGTTAGGTCTGCCAACCCTCGCTTGTGTTCCCAGCATCTGCAGCTCCCTAAAAGGTCTGATCCTGAGTTCAGGATGTCCAAAAATTCAGTCAGTGCTTTGAATTTGACACCAACATCCTTCCATTAGCCAGACTTTGACCTTGTTTCCCAGGCTCACACCTTGTTCCCTGTGCCTTGGGGAATTTCAGATTTTTCTTTTCCTTCTTGATGTCCTTCTGTATATGTGTTGCTTTTATTGGTTGATGAATAAAGTTTTTCAGCCAATGGCTTAGCAGAGTAAAGTCAGGTGGGAAATCCCAACAGAAATATATACAGAGAGTAGGTGGAGTCAAACAGAAGCCAGCCAGCTGCCAAGGAAGCAAGACATGTAGAAAATGAGATAACGCCACGGGCACGTGGAAATACATGGATTAATAGAAATGGGTTAATTTAAGATGTAAGTGCTAGCTAGAAATACGCCTGAGCCATCGACCAAACAGTGTTGTCAATTAATATAGTTTCTGTGTGATTATTCGGGTCTGGGTGGCTGGGAAACAAAAGTACAATTTCTGTTTACACATTCCTTCCTCTCTTCTTTCCTCCCTTTCCTTTTCCTCCTGTGTGTGTGTGTGTGTGTGTGTGTGTGTGTGTGTGTGTGTGTGTGTGTACGTGTTTGATTCCTCAGGATATCCCCCCTCCCTCCTGTTTTGAGTCATGATCTTTCACCGAACCTCTAGTTCATTGATTTGACTGTACTGGTTGGCCAGCAATTTCCAGGGAGCTGTGTGTCTTTGCCTCCCCATCACCGGGATTACAAGCATGGGATACCACTCCTGACTTTTTCCATGCTTCTGAGAATTGAATTTAGGTCCTAATGTCTGTTTATCTGGTACTTGACCAACTGAGATATCTCCCCAACCCAACATTCCAGTTTTTCTGAGAAGCCCTGTCTGCTGCCACAAAACCCCTTAGACTGAGCTCCAGCTGGTTTTACTGTCACTGTCTCCTAGGGACAGGGTCCCAGTGAAACTCAGATCAGAAAACACAGATGTGACCCTCGGTGGGGTGGGGGGAAGGGCCGCCACCCAGAATCTCACTCCCAGCCCTTCCTATCTTGCCAGTCTTGCTACTGTGACCTGGCACTGTACCCTGAGACCTAACAGACATGTGGCCAGCAGCGAGGCCAGCTCACCTCACTGCCACTCCTTGTGTTTCCTCGAGGAAATCCAGCATTGAGCACTGGTGGTCAAGACGATTCCCAGTGTGGAAACACACAGGGAGGACCGTGTTGCTAGCCCGAGACTTCTGGACTTGATAGGGCCTTGAAACTTATGCAGCTCAAGGCATCACTTTGAAGAGGAGGAAACTGAGGGTCCTCGCTCTTGACTGGGTAGAGGGAGGAGCCAGGCTGAGACAGTCAAGAAGAGTGTGCACCGAGTGCTTGTCTAGACAAAGGACTTGGAGGTGAGCCTCTGCTCATAGACAGTGTGGTGTCCAGATGAACAAACGCTGCTGGATGGAGTTCTGTGACAGAGCCAGGGAGTGAGAACAGAGGCGTCTAACTCTCTGCAGAGCTGGAGGAGGTTGTCGGGGCACAGCCACTATGCTGTGCACCTGCAAGACAACATCTGCCCAGCTGACGGTGCAGCTCCACTGTGCTTCACCTTTTCCTTTCCAGCACACACCAAGCTGCACACGGTGACAGGTTGGACCGGACAATTTGTGGTAGAGAATGCATACTGAACACTGTGAACTGGACGGCACAGAAACAGGAAATGGCTTTATCTCTGTGCAACCACTGCCCTCACACACATAATCTGATCCCCTCCTTGTCTATAGCCATACCAGTCCGCATGTGCCCAGTCTCCTCTGATTTGCCCTCCCTGGCCTCTGATGCCCTCACAGACAACTCTCAAGGCTTTCGCCTCAGCTGTAATCAGAAAGAAACTCTACGTTGCAAAGGTCAGACTTCAGACATGAAAAAGTACAAAGATAATCAACTCAAAACTGCCTAAACTGCAACTTTAGTGTGGTGTATGGTACAAGGCCAATTTCTTTTGCCCAGCTAGGGATTCAACCTTGCATCTAAGAGGACTGTGGGCTCAGGACATGGGAAAGCCATATAGTCACAGGGCATGGTAAAGGGGTGTGGTCTATATGACATAGGGAAGAGGGTGTGGTCTATAGGGCATGATGAAGGAGTGTGGTCTACAGGGTGTGGGAGAGAGGGTGTGATCTATAGGCCATGGGGAAGGGTGTGATTTACAGGTCCTAGGGAAGGGGTGTAGTCTACAGCGCCTGAGGAAGGAGTGTGGTCTATTTCCTGGAGAAGGAGTGTGGTTTACATTGTGCCAGGTACCAATGTCCTTGATGGGATAGGCCTTCACATGTTGGCCATCATTAAATTTCTTCTGGTACCTTTCCCCAAGACAGTCTCCTTATATGAACTATGCACCCTCTGGCTGACCTCCACCAGTGGAGTCCCTTTGCCTGGAAGGGACATCCCACCTAACCTCAGGTCTCCTCCAAGGCAACAACTTCCCTCATGAAATGCTTACACATACCACGTTCCTCAGTGACATGGTGACCTGCTGGCTGCTCATTCATGGTCCTGCCTTTGATCACATAGTTCCAACCTGTACTTATATCCAGAGTTCTTCAGACACTGGTGTGTACTCTCATTTCTGCTCCAGGACACTCATTCTGGACTCCCCCAGGAGCTCTGGACCCCATTGAGAAAGTCTGAAAGTCTCCCCAGCTCAGCAGTTAAGCATGGAGCTAGCTTCCTGCTGTGTCTGCACTGTTGCAGGTGTCCTAAGCTCTGAGAGACCTTTTAGAAATGCTGTCATTTGGCTTGGGGAAGGCCATGTCACCCTGCGCAGGGCATTGAGGACAGAGACACAAGGGCTCATCACTAGGCTGATACTTCAGTCCTCCAAATCCTCTTGGTGAGTGCCCTAGTTCCTCTTGTCTGTATGCACTGAAGATAGTCTAAAGGGAAAAGAGGCCAGTTCAGTCCCCTTTCCCGGAGCCTCTGCAAAGGTGGGCGGCAGTGTCAGCTTCCATCTTTGCGTTTTAACCAACATTTCAAGACAGGAGGAGATTCACCTCTGTGCTTTACTTAACTGATATTATTGCTTTCATGGGTGAAACTATTTAATTCCTGAATGTTAAAAGCCTGACCCAGCCCATCTCCCTTGGGTTACAGAGGAGAGCACAGGGCTTAGAAAAAAGGGGGACTTAGCCAGGCAGCCCCCTCCTGGAATGGGTGCTGCAATTCTGTTTGTCTCCGTGGCACCTTCACAAACCAGTGAACCATGTCCCTGCAGCGTGTGAGTCCAGCCCAGACCCCTGCTTACTGAAGTCACTGCTTCTGGAACAAGCCAAGGCCTGGGGCTGGGCTGGAGACTCTGAGTTGGGGGCAGGGAGGAGGTGTCTGGCTCCACAAAAGAGAGCAAAAAACTAATGCCAGGCGGGTCAAGAGCCCTAAAGGGGAAATGTGACAGTAATTTAGGAGGAAACTGGCCTTCTCTTCCTGGGTCATGACCACTCCCTATAGTCTCTGTTGAGGTCACTCCAAGCAGAAAATTGTATCCGGTCCCATCGTGGAGGCACAAACCTAGCAAAGTGTTCAGGACAGCTTTATTTAATTCCCTGGCCATATGGAAATGGCCTCCACAGAACCGTTTGGAAGCCACAATTGCATTAGCCGTCTGGAGCTCCCATCAGCTCAATCAAGTCATAATCAAGGATCTCCTCTGATTGTCCATTATCTGCCTCTCAGCTAGAGAGGCGCGCTCTGGAGGGAAAGTGATCAGAGGCTATGCTCCTGGCACTAATTACATGCTAGCCTGCATCTGTGTCCCTCCCGTGGCTGTCGGGAGCCATTGTGGACCTGCCCCAGGACATCTCACCCGTCTCTAGGCAGGTGACCCTGAGCGAGCTGGGCACTCCGAAGAGAGTCCATGCAGATCCATCTGAAAGTGACTTCCCAGGTAGACTAGGTGTCGCCAGTTCAAATGTGGCTGTTTACACTAAAAGCACCTTAGGGTGCTGGGGACGGGGCTATTGCTGGACAAGTAGGTAATTCACAGCAGGAGCTCGCAGAACAGCCGGAGAGACAATAGAAACAGCCAGGCGAGGGCTTCATGGGTGGAGAGTAGGCACACAGATGGAAGGTGCCAGCCACCCCACCAAAGCTATCATTAGGATAAGGAACTTACCCTTGTCACCAGAAGACTTCCAGACGGGGTTTCTGTTGTTCACATGTGATGTGTTCAGTTCCTCTAGTCCCACCCTTTCCCATGCCTCCCCCTGGGTCCTCATCCAAGTGCTGTCCAGCCTCCAATGCCAGGGCTGTCACCATGCCATGTATGTTTACCCAGTGGAGATGTAATCTTTTCCTCCCCTTAGCTCTCACTGCTGTTTCAACATGCCTTCCAGCACCTGTACAGTGTCCATCGCGCTCAGGGAGCAGAGAGCTCTCCGCAGCAGGAGCGGCCTTCGGCTTTGTGTTAGCATTGGGAAATGGGAACAATCACATGGAAGATGGGAAATAAGAAGACTATGGCGTGTGGACTCCACGCCAGAACAAATGGTCATTACCTTCTTATTACATTTGCTCCACGTTGAAACAAGCGAAGCAGGCCTGAGGGAAGGCTCAGGGAGAAAGAGGCTTGCAGCACAAATCAGAGGACCTGAGTTCAATCCCTGGAACCCACAGTAGAAAGTAGAAAGCAACTCACAAAAGTTGTCCTCCGACCACCACTGTTACGTGTGAACCAACACACACACATAATCCCCCCCAAACAAAACAAAACAAAAAACAATAAGCAAATAAAATAACAACACCACCTCTGAAAACACAGTAGATTAAGTTGCTCGAGTGACAGCCATGTTGCCATAGCCGTTAAGAGAGCAGAAGGCTCACAAATGGCCCTGGGGTCATCTCTGAGTTCAAATCCTAGTTCTGGTTATTAGCCAGTTGACCAAAGATAAGAGACTTGAACTCTTCCATGCTTCAGTTTCTGCCTCTGCAGAAACTGTGAGATCTGGTCAGGCAGAGTCAAGGAGTTAATGGATCCCGAGTGTTAGAAGAGTGCACCCCTGGCCCACAGGAAGCACGCGGTAAGCATTAGCCATTATGTCTTCCACCCTGGCTCTGCTTCTCAGTGCTCCTCCGCCCACAGAGGCAGCCCTGTCATGAACCAAGTGTGCACGTGCGTGGTTCGTGCTTTGTACTTCTGACTCCAGCCCTCTACAACCCTAGGCAAATATGCATGCTCCTTATTTGCATAATGTAGCTAATGTCCTTTGAGTTGAAAATGCAGAAAGCCTGACTCTGAACCTGTCCTTTGAGAAGACTATCAGCTTCTGTGGCTGAGAGGATCAACGGCAAGGACCAGCCCAGGATTCACTGATGTATCCGCTCACTGAAGGGACACAGCCCACCTGAGCACGTGGCTCTGGCAGGCCTTGCCCTTCTCCCCCGTTCCCTCTGCCTTGCTAAAAACTATTAGATTACATTCCTAAGCTAGCCACCAAGGTCTCTTCCCTTAATTGGCCACTTCTTCCTCCTGAGGCTGACTACGAAAGTGGAACTATCCAAGTATTAAAGTTCAGCAATCAGAAGCCTCTTTTGGTTCACCAAATTAACATGCCCAATTAAAATTAAACACACGGGGTTTCCCATTTTACCTTTATAAACAGCCATTTGCCCATGTGCCACGCCTGTCTCCCCTCTATCCAGAGGCAGTCCTTTGTGCCTTCTGGGACAAAGACTCCCTTCTCCTTTTCCTTATCCCCTTCCCCTTCTCCCTGATCCCCTATTGTCTTTATCACTGCATCCTAGCCCATTCTCCCACAGACCTCCCCTTCTCCTCCTCTTAAAATCACACCTGCAAGGTCACTTGCTGCTGTTTTCCTGCCTGAGTCAGGAAGCAGCCACTTGAACTTTTCCTCCCTGCTTAGTAAAGGATCTCTGGGAAAGCTGGTGTTTGGGTGTGGCTTGTGCCTAATCTGGGGGTTCCCTTCACTCACCACTATCATCAGAAATTTTATCTTTTAACACCTGGCTCCTTCTTCCATGATGCCAGTTTCACCTTATGGCAGCTTCTCCACATCACTGCCGACAACCTTAGGGCCTCTCAAGAAGAGAGGGGGTAATTTGGGAATTACTCTAAAAAGAGAAACGGTGAGAAACTCTTAGTTCTCATAGTCAAAAATAATTATTGCCACCATCCGTGAACCAAACATTATAGCCACGAGGTGGGATCGTATGGTTTTGCCCTGCTCTTGGGACACACTCCCATCTGCTGAGAGGTTAGACTGCTCCCGAGTCACACTGGCTACTCAGGTTGCTGGGCATAGTCGCACACACCTGTATCGTGAGGATGGGGATGGAAGGGTGGAGGAGCAGCGAGGTCTTCAGATTTAGTTCTCTGTGGTCCTTGCCTCCCTCGATGCTTTACTTCATCTTGAGATCTGTCCGTTCCATGTATGAAATGCGCTTCTTTTCCCTGATGAATGTTTACGTTTTATCCAGTCATTTCATTATTGATGGCTTCTTTGCTTGTTATTTAGGCAGGAGGACCCTGATTCGCAGTTTGTCTGCCTCAGCCTCTTCATTTCATGTTATTGATTTCGTCTTATTTTAGCATGGCAGCCGCACTCCAGCGAGCCCCCTTGTGCACAGAGGCCTTCTCACAGATGGCCTCAGTCGTCCTCATTGCTGCGCATGCTCTTCCAGGCCAGGCTCACAGGTGGTCTGCCAGGTGACTCTAGATCTGTGAGGCCGACAGTTCATCTTAACCATCACAAGTCGTGTGAAAAGTATGATGGTTTTAAAATGAAAGGGATAGCATGAGACCTGGAATACGTTTCATTGTTGTGCAAAAGGAGTATTTGTTCATTTAGTTATCCATCCATCACTTATTCATTCCATATCTCAATGGGATTTTTTTTTTTTGAGACAGGGTTTCTCTGTTGCTTTGGAGCATGTCCTGGAACTCGCTCTGCAGACCAGGCTGGCCTCGAACTCGCAGAGATCAGCCTGCCTCTGCCTCCCCAGTGCTGGGATTAAAGACGTGCACCACCACCGCCCGGCCTCAGTGGAATTTTTGCCTACCACTAGGAGAGTGAAACCTCTTCTCTATTTCTTGTTTTTCATTTAATCTTCCTTGTTAATGAAAGGAGATAATCTATGAACTGATAAGATACCGCATATTAGATAATGACCAGTGGTGGGGAGAAAAAGAAAGCAGAGGAGAAAGGACAGCAGGAGCTGGGACAGCCATAGCGGTGGCGGTCACCATATGAGCCTCCGGATCAGATGACATTTGCAAAAGACCCAAGGAACAGCGAGAAAGGCACAGAAGGTGGGCGGGGTGAGTAACAGGGAAGGAGCAGTTTGGAACGGAAGCGAAGGAGGCCAATTTCAAGCTGGTGAGGAGCAAAGGACCTATGAAAAAAGAAAAAAAAATGCAGGTTGTATCCAGAAAGTCTTCCGGCTGCTGGAGCCTGGGAAACAATTCTGGGTTGATTCTGAGACCAAACTGTATCATTGTCAGCTGAGAGAGGGTGCTAGATCACAAGAGCGGGTGGCTTTACCTACAGGAGTGCAGGACAGGCTCATGAGTATGTTCTGTTTGATCTAATAATGGGCTGGGTTGGGGCAGGGGGTGGAGGCAGGGGGAGCACTTAGGCTCTGGAGTCAACCTCCTTGCACCCCAGATCCTGCTCAACATTTCATAGCTGTGTGATTTTCACAAGGTACTTGACTCCGCAGAAGCCCACTGTCTCGCTGGGGCTTGTCCATTTGGTTGGTTAGCAGCCCGAGTCTTAAGTGACTCTGTCCATGCTCACAGCACCAAGACAGGGCTTGTGTCTAAATGGGTGAAATCCAATCTCCCTGCAAGCCTGGGAGAAAGTTTGTGAGTAAGAAGTGCTCGTTCTAGATTTCAGCAGATCCCTCGGAGGACGGAGGACCATGGGGTGGGAAAGGAGTGGAGATGTTATAACTCTGGGGGGAAAGCAATTGCTAAGAGGAAGAAGTAGGCTTGAGAGCCACGTGATGGGAACCAACAGGCCACAGAACTCGGTCTGACTTGAATGGCAGAGACAAGAGAGGAGAGGAGAGTAGCTTCCTGTCACCTGGCTTGAGTGACTGGGGACTACCAGAGGCCTTTACTTGCCAGGGGTTAGAGAAGGAGAAATGGGTTTGTGGGGGGACTCCTGGGTTCTCTTTAGGCCTGGGAAGTTGGAAGTACTCCTGAGTTTTGCTCAGAAACAAGTTGATTTTGGAACACAGACAAGATGTCTGAAGAAAGAGGCCTTCAGACCATTGGAAGTGGAGCTGCAGGTAAAGATGAGGCGGCTTAGACAGCATGTTGTTCAGAAAGAAACCACATGGATGCTACTGTCTCAGGTGGATCTCTGCTGAGTTTAAGATCACCTTGATCTCTATCGTGTAGGTGGACTTTTCTTTCCCACTTGCCAGTTCACAAATAACAGACATGGAGATTTAATATTAATTATAAATGCCTGGCCAATAGCTCAGGCTTATTACTAACTAGATCTTACAACTTAAATTAACCCATTTCTATTAATCTACTTTCCACCAGACAGGTGGTAGTGGCGCATGCCTTTAATTCTAGCACTATGGAAGCAGAAGCAGGCTGATCTCTGTGAGTCTGAGGCCAGCCTGGTCTACAGAGCTAGTTCCAGGACAGCTAGGGCTGTTACACAGAGAAACCCTGTCTCCAAACAAACAAACACCAAACCCCTCTCTCCCCCCAAAACAAACAAAACAAAAAATCCCTACATCTTGCCACATGGCGTTACCTCTCTTTCATCTCGCACCTCCCATTTCCTCTCTGTGTCTCACTGGTGACTCTTCCAACTCCTTACTCTTCTTCCCAGTGCCCTTAGTGTGGCTCTCCCTCCTAACCTTATCCTGTACAGCTTTTGGCTAGTCAACTTCTTTCAAACCAATCACAGTAACATATATCCACACAGTGTAAAGGAATATTCCACATATAGTGAGTTCTAGGTCAGCCAGAGCTCCACACTGAGACCTTGTCTTTAAAAAATGTTTATTAAGTGGTAGTTATCAAAGAACCCAATTGTACACTTCTGGGTATTTACCAGATAATTCTAAGTCAATGCATCACAAGGTATCAATGTTGACTGAAGCACTATTCAAAACATCTAAGCTATCCAGAACCAACATACGTGTCTATCAACAGCACAATGAATAAAGAGAATGTATCCATATATAATGGAGTTTCTTTTCAACCATTGTCAGAATACAATCCAAGAACAGAGTCCTGTGAGGAGAATTCTGCATTCTTGTGAGAAAAGGCCAAGAAAACAAGACAAATGTCTTGTGACATCAGTTTCTTCAAAACGTGGGATTATTCATGGGATGTGTTTTTAGGCTCCTCCCAGATTTAGTGGACGGGATTGAGTTTACTTTAGATTGGTCATTATTTACTGTCTCCTGTTATTATTCAATTAAATGCTTAAATTAACCGTTATATGCCATTATGGAAAAACATGGTTTTTTGTTTGTTTGCTTGCTTGTTTTGTTTTGTTTGCCACCTATGGCTTGTCCTTGTGATTGTACACAGCTTGAACTCATGCAAACTTTACTCTTGTGATTTGTCTTCACCCTCCGAGTATAAACTGTCTGATGCTCTGAATAAAGTTGACTACTGCATGAGACTTCAGTCCCCCTCATTTATTGTTCCATACTTCCAGGTCCCTCTACAGCAGTAAGCAAACCGTAGGGAAAATGTTACATTTGCAGGAAAATGGATGCACATGGAGGTTATCACATGAAGCACATTTGCTCAGGGGCAGAAAGACAAATACCATATTTCCTCTCACTGTGGATCCTAGATGATATATAGATCCATTAAATTGTATGCGTGGAAGCAGAAGTTAAATAGCGTGGAGGACAAAGGGGATGAGCGGGAAGAGGAAAGAGAGAAAGGGGAGAGAGCATATGGGGTAATGTGCTGAAGTACGTGGTATACTTACGTGCAAACGGTTCTTCTGAAAGCCAGGACGATGTGCAGTGGATATATGCCAGTGGGAATGTGTGTTAGATAATGTGAGTGGGATAGAGTGCTTTCTACTTCTTGGCCAGCTGACTTCTCACAGCAACCCTTGTTATCTTTATCTTAACGAAGAAGCTGAATCTAAGTTTAAATAACTTTCCCAGACTTTCATAGAGGCTACAGGCATGTTGCAAACTAATGATCTTCTATTTTCAAATAACTTAAAATGTTTTTTGAGATTATAATTACTATAGCCCCTTTCCCTTTCCTTCCCTATCCCCACCTTGCTTTTTCAAATTCCCACCTTGCTCTTTTTCAAATTCATGGTCTCTTTATTTAATTGGTACATTTATGCATGCGTGTGCATGCATGTGCGTGTGCATGTGTGTGTGTGTATTCCTAAATACATAAATACAACCTGCTCAGTCTGAATAATGTTATCTGTATGTATATGTTTTCCACTTGGTATTGGGTAAGCAACTGGTGTGGCCTTCCCTGGGGAAGACTATTTCAGCATTTCTTAGTTGCCTCAAGTTTTTTGTGTAGGGTTGAGACCCCCTGGCTGCCCTCCCTCACAGCCGTCTACATTAGCATGTCTATTGCGTCATTCTTGTTCAGGTCGTATTATGGCAGCCCTGTCTAAGCCAATGATCTGGTTCTTAACTGTTGGTAAGGGACTGTGGTTGCCCAGGACTGTAATCCTGTCACTCAGGAGGATGAAGTAGGCAAATGCACCCTGAGTTCAAGTCAGGTCTGATCTGCACAGTAAGTTCCAGTACAGTCAGGGTTACAGAGTTAGACCTTGTCTCTAAACAAACAAATAAATAAAAATAAAACCGGCTGGGTCAGTGTAAATGCTGTCAGTATCTCAGAACACCAACTCTTAGGCCTTGGGCTTCAGCTACTTTTGACCAGGCTCCCAACAGAGAATCAGTTTGATACTTTGTAGATGATCTGACAACCTAGAGGGATTCATTCTGATCCATGCTCCTTTTCATAAAGGATGTTTACGGTTACTCCAAGCTCCTGTGGGATCTGGGCAAGTCATGAGGCCTCCCCAGCTCTCTGCTTCACTTCTTAGGAGCAGCGTTGGCCCCTGCAGGCTTTGCAAACACAATAGCAGGACCCTGGTGGGAGGGACAGGCACCCTGAAGCGTCACCCTCCTCCCCCTGCAGCCCACAGCCGCCAGCCTCACACATGCTACCACCACCTAGGAGCATGCAACCTGCTCTCTTCCGAATTATATTTAATACATGCAAATGCATGATTAATATTTTCCTCCACTGATTCTGATTTCATTCTGTTAGTGATTATACTGATGGCAACAGTTGAGGGGATTAAAAATCCCGTTTAATTCACATTAGATTTTTTTTAAACTTCACTGATAAATTTTAAATGTCAAGTGCCTTGGTGTCTTCCTCAAAATGCAGAGGCCAAATAAGGGGGCCAACAGTAGTAGCAGGGGTTGGGAGTTGGAAACAGCTAGGAAAGTGGAAAAGTGATGGAATCGCCACCTTCCTCCTGGTCTATCAACACAGCATAGCCCTATGTTGGGCAGGAGGGTCCAGCTCCTCTCACTAAGCACTCACTGTCAAAAAACTATCAAATCAGTTTTAAAAAAAACCGGTGAGGAGCCTCTTCCTGCTGCAAATTCTCACCCCACTGGTCTTTTGGTTAAGTTCGGTGCCTGTTTTCTATAAATTGAGAAGGCAGAGCAGCTGCCATCCCACATCCCATCCCGCATTCCATCCTGCATCCCATCCCGCATCTCATCCTGCATTCCATCCCTCATCTCATCCTGCATACTTAGTCACTTCCTTCTCGTCTCAAGTTCAGCACTCCAGATGTGCTCTGCACCCCTAAGTGGAGGCGGGGACACAAATGACAGGTGAGTATCTGAGAAATGAGGAGTATTGGCTTTTGTTTTTTTAGCTTGCGCTCAAGTCCAGAAACAAAGATGGCTGAGAGGAAACACTCAAGGATTCAACATGGTGGGAACAGAGCCAGGAGAGAGGCGCTGAGTCAGTGGATGCCCTCTCTCAAAGCCCCCTCCCTGCTCTGTGGCCCTCTTCCTCCTGTCCAGATGCTCCCTATACCCCCACCCCCAGGCTCTCTCTGGTGTATCTCAATGGCAGCCAGGTGAAGTGGATCCACCAAGTGTCATTAAGGAAGTTCTAGGGCGGCAATACAGTTCTTCACCCCTCCAGCCAGCAGGTGTCCTTTGTCCACGGCTCTACCCACACCAGTACCAGGGCTGATTGCCTGTCTTTGGCATCATGGTTAGTTGTGGGGTGTCCTTATTCCTTAAGCTCATGGTTCTCCCTTATTCAGCACCTCACACAATGGGTGGCACGTAGTGGAACCTCAATAAAGGGTTTCTGTAGGAAGGATTTATGTTGTTGCTACTGGTACATTCCACCGACTTCACAAGAGTTCTTTCAGTAATGCTTACAGAAACTAGTGGTAAAAGTGAAACAGTTTGCACATCTAAATTGTGAAAGGAAGAAAATGTAATTTTGCTAAATTCCAGGCTCTTTTTTTTTTTTTTGGTTAACCAATACATTTAAGTGGAAGTTCTAACAATGCTGCTCTAATTAGTAGATGAATTTGTCTATAATTAGTACATCAATTACTTGCAGATGAAACTGTCAATATCCTTGGATGTGCTTTGTCCCCTTAGACAGTCGCACTGTTCCCCACCCTCTTCTGCATAATTTTGTTTACAGGACTACTTTGTTTAGCAGTCTCTTAATTCATAAACAATATAAAATTAAATATCAGTTTTGGATCAGTTGAATTACTTGTCACACATCCCAAAGCACCAGAAAACCAGTGATTAAGTGACAAAATCATCTCTGAATGTATGACAGCAAAGGACAGATTAGCCCAAGTCTGAATTATATTGGGAAAGCTTAAAGCTAATTTGTTTGTTTGAGACAGGGTATCATTTGTAGCCCAGGCTGGCCTTAAATTCAAGATCCTTTGCCTGGGCTTTCTAAGGGTTGGAACTGCGTAGGCCACCATGCCTGGCTGCAATGGTGTTTTTGAAGTCACCAGTTTATTCCTTAACACTTTGAGCACCTTCTTCAGCATGAGAATGACTCTGTGAATCAGCCATGGCTGGGAGATGGCTGTATTTAAACAGGAGCTGTTCTGGCCTAGTGGTTAAAGTCACTGTCGCAATCAGGAACAAAAGTCTCCTAGCCGTGAGGGGCAGGATTAAAGAAACAAAATCCTCAGAGTTTATAGCTTCCAGAAGGCAGCCGGAGGAGAGCAATTTCCCAGGGAGGGAAGAATAGGGTAGAAAAGAGCAATTATTGGGTACTGATTTATTGATTTATCTAGTGATTTCCTTAAAGCACCCCTTGTACTGCTCATTTCCAAGCGTCACTTCACTTGCTACCTGGAACAGGAAGACCTGGAGAAACGGCTGAAACAACGGGTCATCGCCCTTAACAACCTACCGACTGCCACGTACGCATCTGTAAAATCTTGCTTGCTTGCCAGGCCCACCTTGTGGGTATAAGATGAGAAGATAAACTGGACTTGATATCTAAGCCTTTCAGGAACTGGGCTGGCTTTGGTCCACTGGTGACGTCTCCTCTCTCCCACTCTCATTGGTGCGGGAGTGCTAATTCCAGAAAGATCCCCGCAATGCACAAACCTAGATAGAAGACAGATGTGCAGAGCTCTACACAATGTCACTGCTCACGGCAGCCCAGAAGCATTGTGGGCTACAAGTGACTGGATGAAGCGTATGTCCTATAGAAGCACAATGGTTATTATTCGGCCTTTCAAAGGTAGGAACTTCAAGAACATGGCAAGGTGGATGGACTAAATCACAAGATGCTGAATGGAATGAGGCCGTTATTAAAAGACGAACGCTGTCTGCGTCCACTTAGATTGGTCAAGTTCACAGAGATAGAGTAGAACGGCACTGGCCGGGGCTGGGGGAAGGGCAGATGGTGAGTTGTCTGAGCAGAGTCTCTGACTGGCAAGGTGAGAGGTGGTGGTGAGCTGCTGTGTAGTGACCATGCTTAACCTCACTCAGCCGCACACTTACTGAGGGCAATTGGTTGGTTTTTTTGTTTTTGTTTTTTTTATCATGTAGAAGTTTTAACCAGTTAGAACCCAAGGAAACTCCAGCACCTCAAGGAAATAAAAAACAAATAGAATTTTAAGGTTTAGATAAAAGGAATATCAACGTAACCAAGATTCATTAGTTCTTACTTGGACACGAACCCGAGGAAGTCAGAGGGCAACTTCCGGCACTCAGTTCTCTCCTTCCACCCAACTGAGTTTGTCAGGCTTGGCAATAAGCACCTTCTCTTGTTGAGCCATTCTATCACCCCCTTCTGTTTCTATTTACTTACTTACTTATAGAGAGGATCTCCTGCGTCCTAGCATGACCTTAAACTCAATGAGTAACCTAGGATGACCTTGAACTTCAGATTTCCTCTGTCTCCTGAATGTTAGGATTATATGTATGGCCCACCTGTAACAGACTTTCTTTCAGGACACCAACCAGCTCCCAAATCAAGACATGGAGACTTCTAATTAGTTACAAATGCTCAGCCTCATCTTATGCTTGTCCCACTAGCTCTTATAACGTAATCTGTTTCTCTTCATCTCCATTTTGCCTTGGGGCTTTTTACCTTTCTTTCCTTCTGTATATCTTACTTTCACTGCTTTTCATGTCTGGCTGGCTGGTGGCTGCCTGGCTTCTGGTCCTGGGCACGTCTCTCTTTCCCGCATTCTCGTCTCCTCCTTCTCTCGTGAGCCTAGATTGCTCCTCTAACGTATTCTCTCTGCCTGCCAGTCCTGCCTATCCCTCTCCTGCCTAGTTATTGGTTGTTCAGCTTTTTATTAGACCAGTCAGGTACCTTAGGCAGGCAAAGTGTAACACATGTAAGCCGTCTTTGCATAGGTATACAGATGCAGCCTATGTAACACATCTTTGCATCATTAAAGTAATACTCTGCAACATCCAGCACTCCTGGTTGTATGTGGTGCTGGAGAAGGTTGGATCAGTCGGGGCTTTGTGCATGCTACTCAAGCATTCTGCCAACTGAGCCACGCCTCCTAACATGTGCCATAAAGAATAGAACTTTTCATTCCCAATCGCAGAGGCTTTGCCGGTTTGACCTCACCAGTGCATGGTGACTTTTTTCAACCTTGTCTTTATCATGTAGTTGGTTGGGTTATCTCTTTATTTTTTTAAAGATTTATTTATTTATTATGTATACAACATTCCTTCCACGTCTGCCTGCACACTAGAAGAGGGCACCAGATCTCATTACAGATGGCTGTGAGCCACCATGTGGTTGCTGGGAATTGAACTCAGGGCCTCTGAAAGAGCAGTCAGTGCTCTTAACTTCTGAGCCATCTCTCCAGCCTGGGTTATCTCTTTATTATGGACCCTGAAATACTATTAGCTAAGCCTAGAAATATATTTGTTATTTAATTAATTTGTCTCCAAGAAAAATATTTTTAAAAGCTCTATGTTTTCAAGAAGAAGAAGAAAAAGCAAATGTAATGACAATAAATATCCAGTCAAGTAAGCTGTGACTGTCACCACTTGCCACGGCTGGTTTTAATTGTCAACTCTCCACAATCTAGAACCACCCAGTGAGGGATTGTCTAGGTCAGGCTGGCCTGTGGGAGTGTCGTGGAGAACTGTGTTGATTATATTAGTTGATTAGGGAAAACCCAACTTGTGGTTCTTTCTACTTTTGGTATTATATGATCAGCCTTTCCCCACATACTATGGGGTTTCTTCCCCTCCAAAATCATCTTTATAATAGCTGTATAGGGTTCCACTGAGTTGACAGCCAATTGAGCTGAACCATTGCCCTACTTTTGAAGTCCTTTCTGTCTGCTAATGGTGGATATTTGAAGCATTCTTTACGTACTGAGAATCTTCAATTAGTATTGTTAAGGATGTAAACTATGAGGCCTCTGTGGAGCTAAGAGGAGCATAGTGCCAACTAACACTTCTTCAGTGGAAAAAGACTCGGAATCTAGTTACTAAATGCCACTTACCAAGTCACTCATGGGAAACCAAGTTGTGTGTGGAGTCACGGGCAGGTGTGACTAAACCTGAGCCATTCATCCAAACTGAAGCAAAGGTGAGTTTGCATTTAACTCACACAGACAGCAACACCTGTGTGCTCTGTGAATTCCTGTACACATCTGGGTGACTTTTAGAGTCAGAACAGTCATTTGAAGGCAACACTCACTTGGCCACTGTTTCATTTTGATACCAATAGTAGATTTTGTTTCCCTGCTGTGAGGTTTTAGTGCATTCTATTCTCCTCTGCCAGGAATACTCTCCTTCAGCCTGTTTCACCTGGCTTGGTGGTTTGGGTGAAAATGGCCCCTTTAGGCTCATATGTTTGACTACTTGGTTCCTAATTGGTGGAACTGTTTGGGGGTATGGTCTTGTTGAAGGACTGCGGTCGCTGTCACTGGGGGGTAGACTTTGAATCTCCAGAGACTTGCCCCATTCCCATTGTTCTTGCTCTACCCCCTAGAAGTGAGCATTCAGCCTTCTCTGTTGCCATGCCTTTGCTTGATACATGGACTCTCACCCTCTGAAACTGTAAGCCGGATTAAACTTTCTTTTGTAAGTTGTTACAGCAATAGAAAAGTAACTATGACACAAGATTTCTTCCTACCTTCCCTTCATGGCTTTGCCTAGACTGTCACTCCCTTAGAAAGTTGCCACTCCCTGTTGTAGGAGGTCACCCATTCCTTTCCTGGCTGCCCAGACTCCCAAAATAATCACACAGAATCTGTATTAATTAAATCACTGCTTGACCTATTAGCTCTAGCTTCTTATGGGCTAGCTTGTACATCTTAATTTAACTCATTTCCATTATTTTATATTTGACCATGAGGGTTGTGGTCTACTGGCAAGGTTTCCATCTGACAGCTTGCATCTTTCCCCTCTGGTGGGTACATGGAGTCTCCCTGACTCCTTCTTTCTCCCAACATTCAGTTTAGTTTTCCCCGCCTAGCTCTATTATGCGGGTACATGGCGTCTCCCTGACTCTGCCTTCTTTCTCCCAGCATTCAGTTTAGTTTTCCCCACCTCGCTCAATTCTGCTAAGCCACTGACCAAAACAGCTTCTTTATTTATTATTCAATAAAAGCAACACATATACAGAAGAACTTCCCACACCATTTCCCCTTTTCTGTTTAAATAAAAAAGAAGGTTTTAACTTTAACATAGTAAAATTACATATAACAAAACAGGTATCAAGCAAGAATTACAGTTCCAATATTTATATATACTCTATCTTTTATTATAACTAAGGAAAACTATAATTATAACTATCTATTCTTCAACTCCATCAAAGACTCCAGAAGGAGTTTTTACCTAATAATATTACCTAAGTAAACATATTATCTAAGTAAACAGGAAGTACATTGTAAGCAACTTCCAAAGCTCTAGAGTTGACAGAGATATCTCACTGCCTGGACAGTCACAATGTTCTTCTGTAACATTGTGGCATTCAATCTTCAGCCTATGGGCCCATAGTATCCAGCAGACTTTTCCATGAAGCAGGAAGTTTCAAAGACAGTTTTGCCTATATTGGCAGTTTGTCAGTCACTTTTTTTCTGTGTCCTGAAGAATGTCTGACAGACTCTTTCATGAAGTAGGAACCCTAAAGGACCATCTCACCTTTAGACAAGTTCAGCAGTCATTTCTCTATGGGTCCTGCATGTCCAGTTCATACAGTATAGCATCAAGCAGTCCAGGCAAGAGCAGTTTCTTGCCCAAATAGCTGGCAAACTCCATAAGGAGTCTCTTCTATGCCCACCTTCCTCTTGAAGTAGATTAATGTTGCCAGGAGTGTATGTGTCTCACTGTCACGAAAAGTCTTAAGCTCTTAAAACATTTTAAATGCCATATTCTGAAGGTCTCTGAAAGATTTGAAGACTACCTATCTAACTGCAATATATCTCTTTATATCTAGAAAACAGAACTAACATGACTACAAGCTTGACTATTATAGATGACTATCTATTAACCTATATTTCTTAATTATACATTACATTTTAAATGAGGTGCAGAAACACAATACCTTAATCAAGAGCAGAAATATATATATAACAAAATTGATCTTAAGTTTGTATTAATAAACCAAGATCCATACCAATGCAAATATCTATAGCATATCTCTCTTTAAATATAAACAAATATTTATAAACAATCATTTAGGGAATTTGGACGTAGTTCTCTCCAAACTGCTCCTGCTTTTTGTTGGGTGAAGCAATTTTTGGGGGTGCTCATGGTGACCTTTTGGGGGGGTCTTAGTCCATCAAACTACATTAGTCTGGAAGGATTCCACAGGTTCTCATCCTCTGTGGAAACAAAAGAAGAGCCTCTTTTCCAAAGCAACATATCCTTAGACTCAAATTTTGAAGTCAGGATTTCAAAATATATATGTTGATTTAGCTTAGCAGTCCCCAGAATCAAATGTATCTCTGCAGTCAAAAAAATTCAAAGGAAACACAATAATATACATAATCCATACTCTCTGTGTATATTCCATTTTTACGTGGCTTATTTTTCTTTATTTTTCTTACTTTTTCTGCAAGTTTACTCTGTCTCTTTAAAGACTTTGTTTTATTTTTTATTTTTTAAAATGATTAACATCTTTTTTAAACTCTCCATACTCTTTTTCTTCTCTCTCCCAAGCCTACATACATTCATCCAACACTGTGACCCATTTAGAGGTCTTTTTTTTTTGTTTTTAATCTGAATCTCTCTTTATTGTGTATCTGTAATTATTTTCTGACAAGAAGCATCTTCTGTTTTGTTTTGTTTTTTTTGCTAAGTGGGCATGGCTAGGGCCAACAAGTAAGGCCCTGCCTGTTGTCTCTGCCCAGAGCAACATGGAGGAAGCATGTTTAATGCCTCTGAGACTGCCTGGTGGGAGCTGTCCTTATCACCTCAACTCTGAGAAGCACCGTGCAGCATATAAACCCTTTTTACCTGAGTAAAAGCTAAATCTGCCATGCAGTACAATGCACAGCCTTGAAATATCTCTGTGTATGGCAGCTCTCCTGCCTGTTCACTCCTAGCAGATCTGATCCCGCAGCCTGCCCAGGCAGGTGACACTGAGCCACAGGCATGATCTCAGCTACTTTCCTCCTAACCCCAAGTGGGCATACAAGCACTTGGGCTCACAAACCCCATTCAAGTACTCTGTAGCCAAACCTCCCAAAAGATTCAGAGCTGTTCATGCTGGTGAACCAGAAAGCTGCCATTTTGAAATCATGCAGTTTTTTCTGCTACTGCTGAATCAGGAAGACCTATCTTAAAGGAGCGGTGGCACGCCCCCAGCAAACAGCAAGAAGCTGTGTTAAAGTCTATTTTTGTGTGTGTGTGTCTGTTTAGAATTCCTTTTTAAGCTTTCTCAGGTTTTACAACAAATGGCATCAACGTGGACAATTGAATCCACTTAAAACCTAAGAGAGCTTGGGAAGTAATTCTGGACACAAAAGAACAGAGTTAAGCATGGCTTCTTGGTAGCAGCATTTTCTTGGGTGGGTTCTGTTTGCTAGAGGCAAGCACATCTCATTTAAGAGAGGCTTCCTGACTCAGCTTTAGCTGCATAAACCTTACAGCTGTTTTAAGAGGACCTGCCAACAAACACTTAAATGGTTTTATG
Organism: Ondatra zibethicus; assembly: GCA_004026605.1. NCBI lineage: Eukaryota > Metazoa > Chordata > Mammalia > Rodentia > Cricetidae > Ondatra > Ondatra zibethicus. The sequence continues at coordinate 37,096 of PVIU01009934.1, read as the reverse complement.
AATAGCGGACAGCATGCTTCTTGGTGGTGGCATGGACCTGGAAACTACATAGAGTTGTGCCAATAAACATGGCTCTGGCCAATACCTCCACCATGAGGCTATACTCTCAGAAAGCTAAGGAATGGGGTGGATCCAGCTGTCAAAGCCACGGCTCTAATCTTAGCCATATCACTTAGCAAACTAAAGACTCATGCAGTCAGAAAAACAGAGATATACAGTAAAGATTCAGATGAAAGAAAACTTCTAAACAGTTTACAGTATGTTTAACAATATATGCTGACTTGAGAGAAAAGAAAAAGGATAAAATCCTTAAAAAAAAAAGAAGGAAAAGGAAAGAGCGTAGTTAGGTGTGGTGGCACACACCTTTAACCCCAGCACTTGGGAAGCAGAGGCAGAAAGAGCTCTGTGAGTTCAAGGACAGTCTGGTCTACAGAGTGAGTTCCAGGACAGCCAAAAATACACAGAGAAGCCCTGTTTGAAAAAAAAAACAACAAAAATTAAAAATAGAAATAAAAGAAACAGCCAGGCAGTGTTGGTGCACACCTGTAATCTCAGTACTCAGGAGGTAGAGGCAGGTGGATCTTTGTGAGTTCAAGGCCAGCCTGGTCTACAAGAGCTAGTTCCAGGACAGGCTCCAAAGCTACAGAGAAACCCTGTCTTGAAAAACCAATAAATAAATAAATAAAAGAAAAGAAACAGAGTTTAAAATAAAGCCGCATAAAGATGACACAGAGAGTCTGGATACTGTGTTACTGTGTTGTCTTTAAATGGTTTGATGGCTGAGGAAGGAACAACAGCCGCTAAAAGACATTTGATTACAAATGCTGCTGGATTAATACAACACATATATTTTAAAAATGCTTTGACTTCAAAATTTAAGTCAAAAGATATGTTACTTTGGAGAAGAGGTTATGTTTTTTTTCCACAGGAAATGAGAGGCTGTGGATTCATTCTGGGTCAAGAAAAATCATGTTTGATTAAGACCCCCTCTGGAGAATCTCCGATAGGAGCAGATGATCCAACATTTCAGAGTACCTCTCTTGGAGTTTCCCCTGAGTTCTACATTCAGAACAGTTTCAAAGTTCTACATTCAGAACAGTTTCAAGACTGCTGGCTGAGATGATCAAGCCTCACAGAATACTCCAATCAGGGCTTGATCATAATTCTAAATCTTCTTTAAGTCCCCATAAGATTATCAGCACCCCTAATCTGCAGGAAGTGGCCTGGTTAACTATATCCACATTCCCAAAAAATGGATTATGGATATTTATCTTTGTTTAGAATGTTGGTTACAAGTTGTTATGGATAATGGTCAGGAAGAAAGCTAAACAAAGGAGAAAAGATTCAGAATTCTTGTTTTTAAAAAAAGGGGGGGGAAGTGCTGTGAGACAATGATCTTGTACCCTGTAAATATTTGTTATGTATTGGTTTAATAAAATGCTAATTGACCAGTAGCCAGGCAGAAAGTATAGGCAGGGTGGCCAGGCAGGAAGTAGAGGCAGAGCAAGGAGAACTGGAAAATTCTGGGAAGAGGAAAAGTTCAGTCTGTAGTCATCATCCAGAAACAGAGGAAGCAAGATGAGAATGCCTCACTGATAAAAGGTACCAAGCCACATGGCTAACACAGACAAGAATTATGGGCTAATATAAGTTATAACAGTTAATAAGCTGGGTGGTGGTGGTGCACGCCTTTAATCCCAGCACTCGGGAGGCAGAGGCAGGCAGATCTCTGTGAGTTCGAGGCCAGCCTGGTCTACAAGAGCTAGTTCTAGTACAGGCTCCAAAGCCTCCACTTTGAGAAAAATACTTTCCCAACTTTATTAATAAACAAAACAAAGATTCAACTTACAACTTTAAAAAAAGATCACTTATGTGTGCACACATGTGTGTGTGCTTGAGTACACATGTCTATGCATGCACAGAGGCCAGAAGAGGGTGCTGGATGCTCTGAGCTGTAGTTCATGTATTTGTAGGACCTTGGCTTGTTACATGAGGACTGCGATCTGAACTCTGATCTCCATGACTGAACAGCAAGTTCTCTTCACTGCTGAGTCCCCTTCAGCCCCTGACCCCATAACCCTTATTTTACGGCAGCCTGTCTCTGTCCCTTCGATTTTGCATCTTTCTTTTCTACCTCCTGCCCACATCATAAGAACACCTGTGAGAAGTCACAGGCACAGCAATTGTTAGCTCCTTCATCCACAAATGCAGGTGATAAAACCAGAGCAATCTTGAAAATGAACAAATATAAAATCCTCAGATTTCTTGATTTCAAGACTTCGTACAAAGTTACAGTGATCAAAATGGTGTGGTTTACTTTTCTGGCACAAAGACAGGCATTTATGCCTGCAGACTAAAATAGACTAGAGGTCCCTGAAACAAACCCTCCTCTAGGTGCTCAAATGGTTGTCAGAGAAGGTGCCATGCCCATTCAATGCCCAAAGAGCCTTTCTGTTGACTGAGTTTTCTGCCCAGTTCCTGCAGTTGTTTAGTTCCAAAGAAATCACACAGAGGTCTACATTAATTATAAACTGATTGTCCTAGTATCTCAGGCTTCTTATTAACTCTTATTACTTATATTAGCCCATAATTCTTGTCTGTGTTAGCCATGTGGCTTGGTACCTTTTTCGGCGAGGCAGTCACATCTTGTGTCCTCCGTGTCTGGGTCACAACTGCTGACTGAAACTTCTCTCTTCCCTGAATTCTCATTGCTCCACCTCTACTTCCTGCCTGGTCACCCCACCTCTACTTCCTGCCTGGTTACTGGCCAATCGGCATTTTATTAAAAATAATACAAGTGACAGGATAAAAGACCACTGTCCCACAGCACTTCCAATGGTGTTTTCCTTTTCACTTGTGATGGGATGAAGTGAGATGCTTACCTGGCCCTGCATGTGAAAGTTAACTCAAAAATGGATCAAATGTCCAAATTTCAGAACTGGAACTAAAACGCAGAGGAAAATCTTTGTGCCATTAGATTGGGCAGTACATTCTTAGATGTGAGACTAAAGATGCAGGCAAAGAAAGAAAAAGAACCCGGACTTCATCAAGGATAATACTTCTGTGTGTCAAAAGACCCAGCAATCGCATCAAAAGATAAAGTGCAGATGAGGAAACAATTGCAAATTATGCTTTCAGTCACGAAGAACTATTGGGCTGGAGAATGCCTCCGTTGGCGAAGTGCGTACCTCGCAAGCATGAGGACACGAGTCTGATTTCCCAGAATCCACATAGAAAATGATGGGCATGGTAGTGCACTCTTGTAACCCCAGCACCGGGAAAGCAGGGACAGGCAGATCCACGGGGCTCACTCCAAGTTAGTGAGAGACCCCCTCAAAAACTCCAAGGTAGATGTCATCTGAGGAATGATGAATGAAGTTGTCCTCTGACTTCACGTGCGCGCGTGCGCACACACACACACACACACACACACACACACACACGAAAAAGAAAACAACTACGTATGCAGTTACTGTGTCTGGTCATTGATCCAAAAATTCCCCCAAATAGCCGAAAGCAGGGTTTCCCACTGATGTACCTATTCTCGTGTTTGTACAGCACCCATCCAGTTGCCCATCAATTGATAAGTGAATGAACAAGATGGACGCTACACAGATAGACAAAGGGAAATTCTTCAGCCTTAAAAGGGAAGGAAACAGACACAGCATGTGTGAATGAATGAATCTGGAAGACAACATACTAAGTGAAATGAGGCATTCATAAAAGGGTAAAATGTGTGGTTTTGCTTATACGAGGTACCTAGAGCTGTCAGATTTAGCCTCCCTGGTGGCCTAGTGGCTAGGAGTCTGAACTTTTACCTAGAACAGGGTGAAAATACTGAATTCCACTGAACTGTACATTTAAAACTGTTAAGATGATAAATTTTGTGACATTTAAAGTTTATTTTTAATTATATGTATGCAAGTGTGCCTGTGAATATAGGTGTCCTTGTCAGAGCTGGAGTTACAGGTGGTTGCAAGCTGCCTGATCTGAGAGACAAACTTAGGTCTTTTGCAAGAGCAACAACTGCTCTTAACTACCAAGCGATCTCTGCAGCTCCACACCTACATTTAAGAAAGCATCATCTGGAGTCAGGCAGTGGTGGCATATTCCTTTAATTCTAGCACTTGGGAGGCAGAGGCAGGTGAATCTCTGAATTCAAGGGCAGCCTGGTCTACATAGTGAGTTCCAGGACAGCCAGGGCTACACACAGAAAACTTGTCTTGAAAAACCAAATCAACAACAAAAAAGTGCATCATCTGGTAATATAGTTCAGGATGACCTTGGATTCACAGTCCTCCTGCCTCAGCCTCTCTGGTGATGACAGGCATGTGTCATTTTGCACGGGCAGTATGTCATGTGGATCTTGTCCCAATTAAGAACATATATTATCTCCATTCCTGTCTTAGGGTTTCTATTGCTGTGAAGAGACACCATGACCATGGCAGCTCTTACAAAGAAAAGCATTCAATTGAAGTGGCTCACTTACAGTTCAGAGATTCAGTCTGCATTGCCATGGTGGGGCCTGGTGATATGTGCATGGGGCTTGTGCAGGCAGACATGGTGCTAGAGAAGTAGCTGAGAGCCCTATAGCTTGCTGGCAACAGGAAGTAGACTGAGTATCACACTGAGCAAAGCTTGAGCATGTATGATACCCCCAAAGCCTGCCTCCACAGTGATACACTTCCTCTAACAAGTGCATACCTACTCCAGTAAAGCCACACCTCCGAATAGTGCCACTCCCTTTGGGGGGGCGTTTTCTTTCAAACCATCATGACTTCCCACTATTTGTATAAAGTGTAAGTTTCAAACGGCTAGAGTGGAGACTGACCTGAATCCATAAATGCCTGAGAGGATAAATGCCTAGAATCCAGCACTGGGAGGCACCTTAGAAGTCATACTGTGGGGGGTAGAGAGCACTGTAAATCCAAACCCATGACCAGCTGACCAGTACCGTCAACTATTCTCTAGTACCCCTTTTCCAAGTACACCTCCAGGTTGTAGGGTCCTCCCTCCATCTCAGAGTATGTCATTGTGGTGTCTTCCACTTGTTCCTTAAAGACTTTATTATTCAAAACTGACAAAGGGCTCTCCTGGAGCCTTCCTCCATCCCGCAGAGCCAGACTTGTCTTCTGGATCTAGAGAAAGCAGGTCAAACTTCTAGCTCACCTGACCTCTTTAATACAATAAAAGAGGGCTCTGTGCATTGGGAATGTTAAAATCCCACCCTGGGTGCATCTTTCCTTGAAGAGTGCCACTTCAGATGTTAAACCGTATTAAGGAATCTCAAAGGAATTTCTGGTCCTGGTTCCCTTTGGACACTTATCATAGTGAAACCACCGTGGAAGCAAAGGCTTCCAGCAGTGGCTGCTCGAGGAAGGGGACTTTGATTATAAGAGAAGGAGAAATATTGAGTCTGGAGAAGAAATACCTCCAAGCAAGGTCCTGCCTCTCTTGAGAACTAGATGTGAAACAGGAAGGCTGTATCTGGGTATAAGACCATAGGCACAAATGACAGAAAGCAGGTCTCAGCTCAGTGATGCAGAGAGACACCAGAGCTGCTTGAGCACCCAGCAATACACGAATCAGGAAGTGACATCAGTAGGGTGCTTAGAAACCTTGGTCATCAGGCCCGAGGTCAATAGTTCGCTTCATCTGTCAACTTGCCCGTGCCTAGAGCCACCTGAGAAGAGAATGGGCATGTTTGTGGGGGATTGTCTTGACTCCTAACTGATTAAGAAGGGCCCAGCCCACCGTGGGTGGTACCATTCCTAGGCAGGCGGTCCTGGACTTTGTAAGAAAGATAGCCAAGCATGTGGCCAGCAAGCTGCCTTCCTCTATAGATCTGCTTTAAGTTACTGATCAACTTCCTGCCCTGACTTCTCTAATTATGGACTGTAATATAACTAGAACATCACACTATTGAATTCACACCCAACACACACACACACATGCATGCACTTTATTATGCGTTCCACCAACATTGTCTATACCTGGACATAGAATATTCTAGAAGTATTTCTGTCTTAATTCATTTGTATATAGACACAGCTAGTTAAAACAAATGATCAAAGAGACCTCCCACCATAAGGACAATACAGGCTATTACTGTTACTCTTGGTTTGCCTGCCATATCATGAAGTCCCTATTGCTAAAGACTTCACTCACTTTGGTTACAGGACTTGGAGAAATCAGCTGGTACTGGCCTGGAAGCCTCCCCTGTGAGGACTAACTCTCAGAGTGCCAGAAGGTGCTAGTCAAACCACCAAGGGCAAAAGGTTATCAACACCCTTACCCGCTACAAAGCCTGAGAAACACAACAATGACTGGACCAGCAAGATAAGCCCAATGGTGCCAAAGCAGCACCTGTATCTTGGAGGTAGCCAACAACTGTGCGATTAGACTTAAAATCTGCTCATTCAGAGGGAACACATGCCTGATACTGTAAACATAGCCAAGGACCTATAGTTTGAGAGGTCATGGGCCCTAGAGGAGAACCTACCTCTACCACGTTGCTAAATCAGTATAGTTCCCAACTGCCTTCTAAATGCTTACCCTTATATCCATAGACACACACAGCTCTCAGCTCTCATCAAAGAAGCTTCTTTAACCAGAGACAGAACCGATTAGAGAGATCTGAATGCAGAGAAGCAATGATGATGAGATGCCTGGCCCCAAATGGGACCCCTATACCCAACACTCAGGGAACATTCTGGAAGAGGCCAGGGTCTGCTATGAGATCCTGGACAAAGATGTTAAATCCATGAATTCTCAATAAGATCATATCAGGTGACATACTAAGATGGATGGAAGAAAATTTTACAAGCATCCCCAGATGAAGAACTATAGACAGAGCCAATGGCTGATGAGGGATGGAGAGCCAGTTTCCTTCAGAGATGAACCCCAAATCCTAAGTGGCTGGCCCTAAATACACGAATATGCAGACAACACTAATTGAACTCAGTAGTTGTGTGTGTGTGTGTGTATGTATGTGTGTGTGTGTAAAACAATATATGTATGTATGTGTGTGTGTGTGTAAAACAATAATTTTGGAAGAAGAGATTATGAATTTGAGAGGAGGTGTTGGGGGAACATGGGAGGAGTTGGAGGGAGACAAGGCGGTTGGCAAAATTGAGTGTACTTATGCCTAGAATTCTTAAATTTAAAAAATATATTATTAAACCTGTCATTGACAAGGGACCAAGCAAAGACTTCTGTGTCAGACCCTTGCTGGCTCAAGAGCACCTTGAGACCCCTTTCTTCCCCTTGCTCTGCAGCAATGGCTCCTTCCTGGCTGCTCCATGCCTGGTTCTCACCGATCTTTTCTGCCTCACCATTAACTCCAATGCGTCTTGGCGGTATCTGTCCAAAAGTTCAATTCTAACCTGATATCAGACTCTTGGGCTTTCCCTTTTCTTTAATTTCTCTCACAGATTGCCAATGATTCTACCGTCCTTCGCCCTGCCTACGTCAACCAGTGGACTGAAAAATGACCATGGGGAAGGGGAAGCTAACCCTCCCCAGCTTGGAGCAGGTTCTGTCAATCTGATTTTTAAATGAAGGAGGAGGTTTGTGGGCCCAGAGAGGATGCAAAGATCAAGCGCAGGGGAAGAAAGCCATCTCTGACTGGGAGCACATTCTCAGACTCAGAGGACAGAGCCGTATTTAAAGTGAACTGGAACAAGCCTGTAACATCAGGTGCGTTCTGCCTTCAAAAATAGCTGCCAGTTAGAAAGGTTTATTTACATACTGATTCCACGCTAACTTTGTAATGGAATGTGCTGCCTGCCTGAGACCTAACAACTGTCATCATAATTTTTTCTAAAAATACAGGCAGAGAAAAACACTCAGTGAACCCTCTGCTGGGGAGTGGCTACAAAAGACCCTTATCCCAAACTGATAGACTGGGGCAGGCAAGGAAGGAATATTGAAGAAAATACCTCTTAACAGCCTTCAACCAGTCTGTGCCTATATACTGCACCCCAGCGTGTGTGTTTTGTGTCTGTCTGTCTGTTCTGTCTCCTCTCTCTTTACGTTAGCTCTAAGCTAAGGCAAAGAAAGCATCTACTGCGTCGGCTGCAGAGAACCCTTGGAGAAACTCCAGCTGCCCACGTATAAGAAATAATGGATGAGAACGAGGTCCCAGTGGCCCATCAGTTCCAAGGCCCCACCGTGGCCTCCCCTCTGCCTCCCTTTCTCCTCACATTTCCCTACCAAAGATCGACACCCCACCCCCCACAGCTGTAGCCTCCCGTGTTTTCGAATTTCTCACTCCGGCTGGGTTCTTTCTGAACCCTCCCTCCCCGCCTCAGGTTTGTCTCTGTGGATCCTACAGAGCTGATCCTTGGCAAGGCTGTCATCGCTCCCCGGCACAATATTAGCAATTTAAATGCCTCTTTGCCAGGCCTGATGGAGCTGATTCGGTTGTGATCCTGGGCATATGGATGGCATATTTGCCGCGAGCTAGGTGAGACGCGTCCCAGAAGGACCGCCGCCAGCCCCCGCAGCCGCTTCCCCACCCGCTCGCTCCCGGCGGCCGGACCCAGCCGTCCCTGCTGCCCACTTTGTCTCCACCGGGGGCCCCCGCTGCTGGGGGACAAATCTTTCATTCATGAACGGGAGCTTGTTAGGCCAACTCCGGACTCTAAAGCCACTTAATTAAATTGTGGAAAGTTGCTTGGCCCCGGTGGGAAATTTGCACACAAAGGCATCGGGGTCGGGCGCTCCCTCCAGCCGGGAGTCACACAACAAAACGGACTACAACCGCGCGCTCCGCAGCCCCCGGGTCTGCTGCCCCCAACTCTCACCCCCGCTACTGCTACGCCTGCAAAAGCGGAGCCCCTCAATACAGGGCGTTTGTTAGGGCATGTTTTCCCAGCGATTCACTGACGGGCCTTTCTTTCCTCCCTCGGCAATCAAGGGCCGCAAGTGGAGGCTGAGAGTCCTCCATGGCCTGATTGCTGAATTTCCAAAGGGAAGAGTGTAAACAGGTACATTGAAAAAGGCTCTTTTGAACAATTATGTAAACATTCCAAACACTATTTGAAAACTTTCACAGTGGAACCGTCACGTGGGGCATTCTTGTTTAATTGCGCGGGGACAATGCCTGCTGGCTGGCTACCCCAGCTGCCTGCAAAACCCAGCGAGGAGACCTCCATGGGTGTTCTGGCTCCCCTAGCCTTACAGAAGCATGCTCCCGGAGCAGGGGCCTGTGCTCTTTCTTCTGCACCGGGTTTCTTCGGAGATCTAGTCCAATGTTCTGCCCATGGGGTGGGCTGGAAATCCTCGACGCCAGATGCCTGTAGATGCGCAGTGGAAACTTCTATGCACCGCAGGTGTCTTCAAAGCATTAGAAACTCAGCAAGATACGAAGCAAAATCGTTGGCAAGGTTCCCCTCCCCATGGAACGCTCCTGGCTCGCCATTCCCGCCTCTCTGTTTCATGTGGCTTGGAGACGCATGATTCACTAACTGTCTACGTTGCTGGAAGTTGGAAGAGTTCAAGTCCCACACGCATATTGCTTCATCTCTTATTTCCTAGGGACACCGGGGCTGTGGTAGCTTTTCATACATACGTTTTAATCGCTTTATATCCAGTCTCCCAGCCTTTGGGATCCATCCAGCCCACAACCACTGGGCCTCAAGCTTTGCAGGGATTGCCTGAACAAGCTCTGCCCTTCTGGAGAGTGGGACACAGCGAGTTCAATATTTGTTTCCTAAAGTGTAGTTCTTAAATGCTAGGAAGTAGAGGGAGAGAAGTCTAAATGTTTAACAAAAGAGGCACTTGTACATTACACATGTGAGGGAAGGTGTTTATGATATCAAAGTAAGAAAAAAATACTGAGTCTCAAAATGCTATCTGCACTGTTCTGGCAAGACCAAGCAACATCGAATTTGGCAAAGGACAGGAAAGGACTGCAGGAATGAAAACACTTGTTCTGGGGAATGGGAGTCTTTAATGTCCGTGTGTACTGGCTTATCAAGACAAGGTCTGGAAATGCTGGAAAATATCACTGTACACTTGTGGCTAGACACAAAAGACCACTCCAGGAACCTAAAGGAAGTCATCCACTCCAGCCCGAAGCACCAAGCATCCTTGCCTAGGATTCGGGTCAGAGCTTTGGAGTCAGTTCCTCCAGTCTAAAGAGGAGCCTTGCTTGTCTATGTGTGGAGTCCCTAGGAGGCAAGTGCAGAATCACAATTACAAGATGAATCAGAGATGAGGCTGTAGAAACAGTCATGCCCAATAGTGTCACTTGAAGAACAGAGGCCAGAAGGGAAAAGAATTTCTTCCCGTCTCACAGGGCTCCCTGAATAAAGGGTCTCAAAATAAACCTCTCTCTTAGGTTTATAATAACTTTCAAACGGTGACACCAAAAAGGCACATCCGCATGACAAAAAAAAACCCCAAAAACATATAAATTGAATTTGATCAAAATTTTAAATTTTGCCTGCTTTGAAAGATGCTATCGGAAAGCAAAGGGCAGCTTGCAGAGAAAAGAGAACAATTTGTGAACGCCATGTCTGGTGAGAGCATCTGAAATATGGACTAGAGAGGCGGCTCAGTGGCTAAGAGCTGGCACTGCTCTTATGGTGGCCCCAAGCTTTATCCTTACCACCCGTCTCAGGTGCCTCAAAACCACTCCTAACTCCCGCTTCCTGAAATTCAACATCTTCACCCCTTGTCGGTCATCCATACACATGTGGCATACATTCACACAGTCACACCACACACACCCACACCCACACACACTAACAAAAGATAAAAATAAACATCTAAAAATACCTAAAATATATATAAAGGTTCCAGTGCAACAATGAACAGACAGGTGACATAAAACTCAGTCAAGAGCCTGAGTAAACATTTCTCCAAGGAATAAGTCACCCAGGAAGGCACGCAAAGGAAGGCACACACGGTAAGCTGATGAGAAGCATTCAGCGTCGCTAAGGAAATAGATGCAAGTGACAGGTACAGAGAGATGCTGCCCCACACCCACCAGCATGGCCACAACCGAAGAGACAATGGGAAATACTGATACAAGGTGGTATGGTGACACATGGCTGTGACCCCAGCTTTGGGGAGTCTGAGCCGGTCAAGGCCATCTTCGATTATAAATTCAAGTCCAATCTGGGCTACACGAGAGCCTGTCTAAAACTAACCAGCCACACAAGACAACAAGAGCAAAAACCAAGCAACAACAACTGAAGTGGATGAGAATGTCGAGAAATGGGGACTCCCACGCTGCTGATGGGACATAGACCTGTTTATTGTCAAGGCGACACAAATTAGAGTCACCTGGGAAGAAGGAATGTCAGTTGAAGAATGGCCTCCATCAGACTGGCCTATGACAGCTCTATGAGGCGATTTTATTGATTGCTAATTGTCACAGGACAGCTAGGTCCATTGTGGGCAGTGCCGCCCCAGAGAGGTGGTTCCGAGTTGTGTAAGAAAGCAGGATAATGAGGTAGGAAGATGGCTCAGTGGTTAAGAACACTTGTTGCTCTTCCAGAGGTTCAAGTTCAACTCCCAGAACCTACATGGCATCTCACAACCATGTGTAACTCTAGTCCTCAGAACCCGTCACCCTTTTCTAGTCTCTGTGGACACTGAGCATGCGTGTAGTGCACAGATAGGCAAGTGGACGAAACACCCCTACACATAAAAGCAATTTGAAGAGAAGACGGAGAGAAGAAAGCAAGCTGAGCATGAGACAGAGGGAGCCAGCCAGTGAGCTGCATTTCTCTGTGGTCTTTCCTGACCATTGCACCCAAGAAAAGCAGGTCTTCACAAAAACCTGCACGTGAAGGTTTGCAGACTCTTTAGGACCAAGAGCTCAAAATAGATATGAACAAACTCAAAGTTCATTAGCTGAGGAACTGGAAAGCCCAGTGTAATGTACCTATCCATCCAAGGAGACACTATTCATTCATACAAAATGGAAGCCCTGATTCGTACTCTAAGCGAGACACCAATAGCAATACCTTTCATGATTCCAGTTCCATGAAATGCCCAGGTCTGCAGACACAGAGAGTAGTGGCTACAATGCGGTAAGGAAAAGAGAAAGGAATGCCTACTAAAGACCACTGCTAAAGGACACTAGGGGCACTTTCGGGGGGCGGGGGGATGGTGAAAATGATGGGAGTGGTGGCTATACAGCCTTGGCCTTGCTGGTTTTAATCAATGAATTTGCAGAAGGATGAACTTTATGGTGTGTGAATCGCATCTCAGGTTGTTTTGTTCTTTGGTCTCTCTGCGTGTACACAAATGTGGGAAATGTCTGCAAAAGGTTTTGCACACCGAAGCACCCCCAGTCTGAAAAGTTCTATGGCAAGTGGGAAGGGCATGAGGATCTACTGAGATCCTGCCTGTTCACCTGCCTCATTCCGGCCTCAGGTCCTGGGGGTGCATCTGGGCCTTCTGGGTATCCCTGACCTCCACAAGAGGCCACAGCACCTGAGTGCCAGAACTTTTGAGCCCCTCCAGGACGGTAGAACAGAGAGGCAATGAGAAAAGATAGCAAGTCGGTTCCAACAGTGAGGCTGGGCGATCCAGTCATGAGCACAAGGGCTGGGTGAGAATTTCAGGAGCAATTCATCCTGCACACATGTCAGCCTTCAACCACCCCTAGTTTCTGCTGCTGACCTTGCCCAATTGTGCCTCGAGGCCCCAAGGGAGACTCTTCTTTCTTTGTGATTTTGCAGTAGTAACCAGAGTAGGGCGGGGCCAGCCTCAGGCCTTTCCTTCCCAGGATGGGCATACTGCAAGAACTGGCTTGGGGCCAGAGCAACCAGGCCTGGTTGCGGATTGCTTCCAGGTTATGGGTGCAGGCCTGTTCTCTGGTTCCCACTCTGCTTTTAGACTGCACTTCAGCTCTAGGTGTGAACCAGCTGCTGTGGCTGCACCCAGACTCCAACCTACATTTTGCATCACCCCAAGTCCCATCTATCCTTGGCCACTGCCCTCTGAACTCCAGTTTGGGCTATCCAGAGCAGCTGGTACCCAGTGTTAAGTGGGTAGCCTGGACTTCAGATCCACCCTTACATTAAGGTGATCTGAGCTAGAGTCCATGTAATTGGGCCTCAGGCAACATCTCTGGGCTCCGCTTCTATCCTTACCCCTCAACCTGCTCTGTCCACATCGGTCTCCTTGTAGGGTTTTGAACAGGTCAAATATGGTCCCATTTCAAGCTGTTGTACATCTTCCCCCTGACAGTGAGGATGGCTCCTTTAGTTTGCTTACCTATCTGCTCAAATGTGACCTTAACACCAGTGTCTTCTCAGACCAGGCTTGCAACATGGCACCCCCTCCCATTCTAGCCTTGTGTCCAGCTGTGGTTTGGGGATGAAGTATTCCCCACCCCCAACAGCTTGTGTGTTGAGGCCTTGGTTCCCAGCTTGGGCTACTAGAAAGTTCTAGAAACTTTCAGAGGCAGAGTCTAGTTGGAAGAAGCAGGTCCCCGGAGGTGAGTCCGTGGGAGTATCCTGACCCTGTCCCCTTTCTCTCTGTTTCACTCAACCTCCTGTCTGCCATCAGGTAAGTAGCTCTGATCTGCTGTATGCCGCCGCCGCCACAATGTTCGACTCAAGCATGTGGGGTAGTGATTGTGGACCGAGCCCTCTGAAAACGTGAACAAATAAATTTTGTTCAAAGCAAGGAAATAATTCATAATGCTCCTTCCCTGTGTGTTGTCTGTCACCTTTCCAGAGTGGGAGTTCTTGAGGAGTGACCTTCTCTGGGTCACTGACAGACCCCTAACACCTTGGAGAGCCTGGTGAGACACTTGAGACACATCTCGATGAATGAGCACACAGAGGGCCGATGGACATTTTATTCCATTTACATCCATCCTTCGCCCTGAGACAAAGGAAGATGGGCTTTGCTGCAGTTCTGAGAAATTATTTGTCCATATTTATGAAGAGCTGGAGGTGAAGGGAGACTTTTAGGAGACCCCAGGGCCTTCCTCGTGACTTCCAAGTGGTTTCTTGTGCTCTGTATGGAGTACCAGTCTGTGTTTACAGGAGAGCAGAAAGCCTGGGAGGCCAGCCCAGGGCCATGGGACCTGTGCTGAAGGAGGGACGGAAGAAGAGCTGGGAAGGTGGCACTCCTGGAGGGGGAAAGCTTAGAAATGTCATGGCACGCCACACCTGTGTGTGTGGGTCCTGAGATTATTGTCCAGTGTCATGGCACGCCACACTTGTGTGTGGGGGTCCTGAGATTACTGTCCAGTGTCATGGCACGCCATACCTGTGTGTGGGGGTCCTGAGATTACTGTCCAATGTCATGGCACGCCACATCTGTGTGTGGGAGTCCTGAGATTACTGTCCAATGTCATGGCACGCCATACCTGTGTGTGGGGGTCCTGAGATTACTGTCCAATGTCATGGCACGCCACATCTGTGTGTGGGAGTCCTGAGATTACTGTCCAATGTCATGGCACGCCACACCTGTGTGTGGGGGTCCTGACATTACTGTCTAATGTCATGGCATGTCACACCTGTGTGTGGGGGTCCTGAGATTACTGTTCAATGTCATAGCATGCCACACCTGTGTGTGGGGATCCTGAGATTACTGTCCAATGTCTGTCGGGGTCTGTGGCCCCAACATAGAAACTATTATTTTACCCTAAGTGTATTGGTATGGAGGTGCTTGGAATAACGAGACACAGTTGGCACAGTCATCTCGGAAGGGCATCTCAGGCTTCCTTCATTCCTGAAGATCTACCCGCATTCATTATACAAAACACATCTTATCCCCCAGGTAAACCAAGGTGGAATACTCATTAATATTCCTTTTCCAGGGGACGCAGGGCTACCGAAAATACCTGCAACTTAATTCACCAGCTTTGGAATCAACACTTCTTCCCAGGCGATCTACATCATAATAAAGGGGAAGGAGCCATACCTCCTGGCCTTTGTCATGTGGCTAGCTTGTGGCAGGGCTGCAGCTGCCCTGGAAACTAAGCATGGCCAGGGTGCCTGCCTGCAAATATCTTGTATGAAATATGGGTCCACAAATGTAATGGCATGCCACATCTGTGTGTGTGGGTCCTGAGATTACTGTCCAGTGTCATGGCATGCCACACATGTGTGTGGGGGTCCTGAGATTACTGTCCATCTGTAACCACAACCTCAGCTGGGGACGGTGTAACTCCCACAGGACCAGTGCTTTACCTTTCTGGCCCTTGAGCCAATATTCTTCAGAAATTCCAGAGCATGGAGCCAGAAACACCTCACCATGGGGTAGATACACCGGAGCCAAGCGCTTCAGAAAGGGAATGGAAAAGCTAATATGAAGTATGTCAGCAGTCACCATCGCATATGGACACATGGATGGGGTCCCACTTTCATTAGGAGAGGCATGGTGATGCGCGCGCACACACACACACACACACACACACACACACACACACACACACACACACACACACACACAGCACCAGGCCTGGAGGTTTGGGCTGGAATCTAGCTTTCATCACTTACATTCTCTGGGATTAACAGACCTATTGCCTCCTCTAAGTCTTTGTTTTGCCAGCCATTGAATGGAACTAATAATCCAACCTCACAGTGAAGCCAGGTGGATTCCAAGGACTTCAGCCCCATCAGTTGAAAAATCATGTCACAAGCCAGAAATTCACAGGAATAATAGGGGGAAAAGGGAGCCCACCGAGACAGAACGCTTGCTCTCTGTGTCTCAGTTTTATCATCTGTGAAGTGGGGATAACAATAGACCATCCCTCCAGGATTGCTGCACTTGCAGTAGACACAAAATCAACCCCACCTGGTGCAGGGAGCACTTTTTTAGAGGCTAGATATTATTGCTGCTTTTTATTAGTGCCATTATCTATTGGCATTATTTTCTATACAAAATGAAGTAGTAGCAAGGAAATACTGGCACACCTGCCTGAGCTTAGGCAATGCCATCACCCATTCCACATCTATCCTCCATCCCTGTATCCCTGCCAGGCAGGAAGGACTAATTTGTCATTTCAGCCCCTATGAACGTCTGAACCAAAACCAGGTCTTATATGTAAAAAACTACAAAACGGTAGACTATTGTATGACTTTTCCATAGCAAGAAAAGTTTGCCGACTCATGTCTGTGGGAATGGGTCAGGAAATAGGAGGCTGTGGAATAGTTGCCTTAAGAAGAATTCACTGCTGGTGAGACATCCAGCCTGGAAAAGCCTTTGACCTCTGGATGAAGAGGCACATGTCCACAGCTACAGGTTGCCTCTATCTACAGGAGAAAGACAGGGGCAGCCTCCGCCTAGGGAGGCAGAAACCTGTGCAGAGGTTGTAGGAAGGAAGAAGCAGACCGCAGTTCAGTATTAAAAAAGCACTTTCCACCCAAATAGCCGCCTGGAAATGGAATAGCCAAGAAGTGGGTGCTCCCCACTCCCAGCTGTGATGAGGAGAGGCTCCCGCTGCTGAAGAGATTAATATATTGGATGAAGGGCTGAGTTACACTACACTTAAGGTCCCTTCCAATTCTAGGATTCTATGACTTCCTAACAGCGTGAGCTCCCCACCCCGGAGAGAGGAAGCCAGAATGGACCCTAATCTCAGAATATAATTATTGGCTCAGAAAAACAAAGGTGTCCAATTGTTGGCTCTTGTCACCGTCATTGCCCCAGCTGGGGGAATAAAAAGGCTCCCTTCTTTCTGCCTCCATCGCTGGGCCCAGAGCCTTGACTCCCCAGGGACCTCCTGTAGGCAGCACTCTACCATCTGTCTCTGCAAAGGAGGCTCGAGGCTCGGCCACTCAGCTCTGTGTGTCTCAGCTTCTTCGCCCCACAGACACTCACCAAGCTTCTCTTTTACTTCTGGACGCCATGTTGGGTGTGGGTGTGTCTTAGATCCCTTGCTGTTGCTGTGATAAAACAGCATGGCCAAGTTTACGGCTTCCAGAGGAAGAAGAGACTGTCACCGTGGGGACGCAAGGGAGCAAGTGGCAGGCACCACCCAGGAGAAGGAAGCGGAGGGAGGTGGTGGTGGGGTGGCACACAAACTGGAAGTAGGCAGGGCTTTCCATTCTCAACGTCAACTCCCTACACCTCCCCAATGAGCATCACCAATTAGGGGCTCCATATTCGAATAGTGAAGTCTCAGGGGTACGTTTCTCATTCCCAGCCACCACAAGGCAATACTGAGACAAGTGAAACATCACCCCACCCTCAGGGACCCTACAGAATGGCAGAGTTATTGTGTTCATTGCACACCAAGTAACAGAGGCAGCTCAAAGGCACTCTGAATCATGGAACACCCTCACCCCCAAGAGGGGGTGGTCCGCAGTGAACTGCAGGGCTCATATAAAAGTTGGCTAGACCAGCACCATCCAGTTCTGTGTTCTGTAAGCTGGCAGTGTCTCTCAATCTATCGGCAGGGAAGCCGCTGGCCACATGTGCATTGCTCTCGAGCACTTGAGATGTGGCTTGTACGATTTGAGAAATGGAAATTTTATTAAAATTAATTTGTAGCTCTATTGGAGGGTGCAGATAGGTAAAGTGCCAAGGAAGAGTGATCCAGGCAAGAAAGAGGAGGCAAAGTGTGTGAGGGTAATGTTGCACTGAGGGCCCAGCAAGGCGGACAATGAGTACGTGGGTAGGTCATGAGCGGTGGACCATGGATTCTGAAAGCCTTTTCCTCTATGCTGAAGAGTCTACACTTTTGTCAGGCTGAAAATACAAAGGGTTTCAGTATAGAATGTTAAAGTTACTGCTGCAGAAACAGCATGAAGGGCAGTGTGGGGACAGACCTAGGCCAGGGAAGCGGATGAGGAGCCTGGGGCCCAGAGCTGCTGGATTGTTGAGGGCCTGAGCCGTGGCTCAGGAAAAGGATGCAGACTCAGGACTTGTACCGCTGACTGGACTTGCTGATGGATAGCAAGTGCCTATGAGTTTCTAGTGGAATTCTATAAAATTCCAAGGGTCTTTGTTGTATACAAGGCCACCAAGACACCTTTCCTACCGCTAGGAGTTTTTCTCACTTTCCTTAATAAATAAATCTATGTTCCCTCGGCTCAAGATTTGTTTGTGCCTCCTGTTTTTCGTGGGTGTGAAACAACGAACTTGGAAATCACTAGCTCAGGGTAGCTTGGATGGTGCTTGGCTATCTGGGACCCTTTACCCCAGACTTAGGCTCATGAGGTTCTGGGAAAGGTTCCTCACATTCAGAGGACCCACATCAACTGTGTCTGTACTGGCTTAGCAGAAAAGGGCACAGGAAAGAGTCCTGGAGAAGGCTGGGCTCTTAAAGGGTGAACTGAGAATAGGCTAGCAAAGGCACAGAGAAAACAGAGGCAAGAAATACTGGATGCTAGTGTCACAGAGGCAGGTCAGAGCTTCTGGGAGGAGTGGGGCCAAGAGCCAAATACCACATGAGCAGGAAAAGGTGGGCAGTGATTTGGCAATTGGGAAACTAGATATGGGTGATAGGAACCGCTATAGAGGGGTGGGGGTAAGGGTTACCATCATCAGGCTTTGGCAGTTCAGATCTGATCCCTTATAGCATAGCCTGGGGACCCAGGGCCCAGTGGCTTTGTCACAAATGTCTTTGACAGTCTAATGAAAGAAAGCCATGTCTTCCCTTCCCAGAAATTTGCACTTGCAAATGAAATGATACATTTCGTCTCCGGATCCCCTACAGCTCAGCCACATGGATTCCCCAGGTTTAAAAGAAAAAAGTCTAAGTCACTTGGTTCTTACTTGGGGGATTCTCCCTGAAGTATCTGAATCCTTCTCAAATGGGCTGCTGTCAAAATCTGCAGTCAGATAGAAACCTTCAGTTCCTCTCTCCCAGAGGCCCTGCAGCCTCAATTCCACCCTGATTCATTCGCGGTTCCAAGTTTATTGTCCTGTGGCCTGTCAATCAGCTCTGAACCCTTACACAAATTAGCATCTCTAAAGCTCGAGTCTGTGTCTCTGCCCAGAGTGGTGTTGCTGGCCTTTCCCAAGGTCTTTAGCCTGGAGTACAAAAGGGTCAGACGTGGTTACAAAACAGTGGGCACTACCGCCCTCCCCACCCCTTGCTCTACCCCACCATAACACAGTAAGGCTAGAAAAGGGTCCTGCTCCTTGGTGCTGGTGGCCCAGGGCCAAGGGATCTTTTCCAATGGAATGTCTTGCCTTATGGACATTATATGAGCCACACACTCATTCTAAAGCTAAAGTCTCGCTGTTTCTTCCCAAGTTTGGGGATGCCCCAGATGCGTTGGATGACCCAGAGCCCAGAGGATACATACTAGAGAATGCAAAGTTTTTCCAGGCAGAAAGAGCAAATATGGGCGGGGCATAGATGGAGGGATGGAAGAGAAGGGTGGGAGGAAGGGAGTGAGGAAAAGTCTTACTGTGCCTCTGTATCCAGACTCTTAAATTAACCTTTGTTGTTAAAGCTTTTGCAGAATAAAAATTCCCCAAACCTTACAATATACCAGGGCTACAGCTAACAAGAATAATATCAGCCTCACGCACTACCGCTTTGTTTTTAAATAGCCACTGCATGTGTTTAAGGTATGTTAGTCGATGTTTTGACATGAGTATACATAGTGGAATGAGTACTCCAGTCAGCAATTAATGTATTCATCCTGCACAGCTACCGGTGTTTTTTTGTTTTTGTTTTTGTTTTTGTTTTTGTTTTTTGTTTTTTGTTTTTTGGTCTGGTGAGAGCCTACCATCCACTACTCCTACAAGCTCCCTGCACACGGGCACAGAACTACTGATTGCTGTCCTCAGACTGCACATGGAGATATCTAGGTCGGATTCCCCCGAGGTTGGGGCAATCGTGCACCCTTAGCTCATCATCTTCCCATGTTCCCCACATTCCTGCCCTGCCCAGCGACCTCCTTTTCTAGTACCCTCTGTCCAGAAGTTCATCCCCGCCACAGAGCTAGGAGAACAGCTTGCTCTCCGCTGTGGTTCCTGCAGGCAAGGCAAAGCTAGCAAACTCCTTCAGAATCCGCCCCAAACAGACCTCCACATTACTTCCAGAATGTTATCTGTTACAACGTGCGTGCGTGCATAGTGTCACATAGGATGGGGCTCCCCAGAAGGTGCTGGCTGTTCAGAACTGCCGCTATTGAGTGTGATATTGGCCCTTTAGATTTCACAGACAGCCTCTTGGAATACAAACACGCACTCACATGCATACTCGCGCCCGCACCCCCTCCCCTCAGCAGACTGTGCGGTGTGCTGTGTGTGGGGAATGTGTCATCGCACCTCTCCTTTGGAAGCAGCAAGATCTTTGTGAATTTGGGAACTGCAACAGTTTGCACACTGAGTGGGTACAGGAGGTTTCCGAGCACACCCCCTCGCCCCCCCCCAGCGCGGCCCCCCCCCCCCCAGCGCGGCCATTCTCCAGTACAATGTGCTAATTTAGCACTGTGCGCCTATCTCATTTTGCCAGATCCTGGATGGAGTCTTCCTCCCTGCTCGTCCAGAACACAGCCTAGATTAGACCCTCCACAGAGCACAATAGAACTCTGCAATTCCTGTTGGTTTGTTCAGGCTTTTTAATATTAAATAGCTTACACAAATGACTTCCGGTTTGGGCTCTCTCTGCTGCTGTCCAAAACTGGAATCATTGACTCTCTGTGACAGGGAGGATAGGGCAGTTCAGAGACGTCAGATGGTTTGCCCAAGGTCAATGTTACAGCAGGTCCCAAGGAATAGATCAGAAACCCTGGCTCCAGGGTTGGGGATGTTTTGTTGAGTTACCCTTCCAATCATAAGCATCTCAACTGGTTCTTGCTTGTTATTAGTAATTTTAACTCACGTGACATCACATTCATTCTGGTCCCTGAATTAAGGCTAAGACTACAGACTGGTTTCCATTCATTGATCACTGGCTTTATTGCCCATCCCATCATGAGAACCAGAGAACTGTTGGCTGGAGACAAACTTGTGTCATAAGGCAATACTGGTCAATGCAATGATGATGCCAGCTTTCAGCCACAGGCTTCAGTTTTGCTGCTCTGTGGGGTGATCTTTAGCCATTGTTTTCATGTAAGGTGAGAAAAGGGGCAGAGAGTGGACTCTGGACTCCCGGTGCTCACCCCCAGATCCCAGCTCTTTCCTCACAGGTCTCCCCATCCTCCGTGTCATCATCTGTAGGGTCCTAGCAGTGTTTCATCACGGGCACCAAGTGTGAGCCACAGTGAAACCCCATGGGCTGGGTGAATTAAACGACAGAAACCGACCATCTCTCGGTTCCAAAAGCTGGCAGTCCAAGACAAGATGAAGGTGCAGGCAGAGTGGTGTCCTTTCGTGTCTCTCTGCTTTGCTCACCGTCACCTCACACACCCTTTCCTCTGTACTTGAATGCGCCCACGTGGCTACATTTCCTCTTCTACCAAAAACAAACAAACAAAAAACACCCATCAGATTAGATTTGAGTCTATCTTAAAGGCCTTATTCCTTTAAGGGCTCTGTCCCCAAATACATTCTAAGCCATTACTGTTTCAGCGCTTGGATTTGGAAGACCCCAACTCACCTCCTAAGATGTGGTGAGAAACAAATAGGGATGTTCTTTTTAAGGCACATAGCACACCATCTTTAAAGTCACTGCTCCAGAAACATCTGCTGCCCCGACCTCAGCGTCTTCATGTAGAAGATGAAAATGGTAATGATTCCTCTCTTCTGATGACGTTGGTGCAGGCTGCCTGCGAACCTACATCTGCCGTGTGACAGCATGCATGCCAGGTGCTGAGGAGACGGCTTGCACTGGCCACTGATCTTAAAATAACCAGACAAGATCTCAAGGGGATCTTTGCTGAGTCGGAGCTGTCCCGAAGTCACAAGTGGACCGAGTTTGTGAGCTCTCCTTTGGGTTCTGGATGGGATATCATCAGATGGTAGGGACATATGACCATGCGCTCCAGAGCTCTGGTCTAAACATCGGGGAACCAACCTAAATTGCTATAACCAACTGACAAATGGAAGTTGGTTATTCCAGAACGAAGCCACTGGGATCTCAGAAAAGATTCTCTTCATGCCCTGGGACAGCAGGATTATGAGGTCAAACCAAGTGGAATCACTGTCATTCTGTTCTGAGCTGCAGAAACAACATGCTTGAGCCTAATATTAACCCCTATTTTGTGAATTCATCTGTCTGGACCGGTTTTCATTGACTGATGCCCGTGGTTATGACAGAGGCAGAGGAAGAAGGAGGGGGCCAAAGGAGGGAGACCCAACCCCATATCTACAGCAGCCTGAGGACGTCTGTTTGGAGATCTCCACTCAGACCTCTGAAGCTAAGAATTTGAGCCCTTTTGAAGCAAACCTGGAGTTTATTAAGACACAGTTTTTGTTTTAATACATTTATTCTGTTATTATCGTGTGTGTGTGGGGGGTGGAATGTAAGCCTGCGAGTGTGGACATGATGGGCTAAGCCGCTTACGTGAAGGTCAGAAGACAACATTTGAGGAGTTGGTTTCCCCTCCCATGCTGTGTTTGAGACAGTTTTCCTCTTCTCACTCTCCTAGGTCACAAGGAAGTTCAGAGACACGGAAGATTCAAAAATTACAGGTTTGCAGCTAGTTAAGCCCAAAGATCATATACCTTTTGCTCTTAAGTATTGTTCATTGCTACTTTACTATCGTTATTTGGGACATTTCTGTACAAATATTGCCTCTATGTAGGCAAGCTTCACAGTCAATTTTGTTAATTGTGCTAAAACTCTTTTTTGTTTGTTTGTTTGTTTTTTGAGACAGGGTTTCACTATGCGGCCTTGGCTGGCCTGGAACTCACTATGTAGACAAAGCAGGTCTTGAACTCGTAGAGATCCACTTGCCTCTACCTCCTGAGTGCTGAAATTCTTGACTCTGCCCTGGCGAGTGATCAGTCAGACTTTACAGTAAGGCATTCCTTTCCTGTCCCGTGTCTACTTAGGTTTCCATCCTTCTAGCTTGCCTCCCTTCTATCAACTCACAGCCCATTCGTTCATTCCATGAGGCCTTATCTTGGTCTGTAGTTTCGGCTGCCAGGCTGGCACAAGGGACCTAGCATGTGTGCCCTTTCTCTTCCTGCCTAAGTTTTGGACCTCATGAAGGAAGAGTGGACACAGACAGAGATGGGAAGCTGCTATTACTGATGAAGTTAGCTGCAGAAAGCACAGCCAGCGCACGTGACTGTGGACTTCCCAGCCTGGGTCCTGCCCTGGATGGAGCAGACCAACTGCTCGGTCACGAGATGCTACATCACCAAGGTTCTCCAGTAGAGGGGATCAGCCATGCCTTGTCTTCTGTCTAGTGGCTTCACTCATCTACTAAGCTCAGAGAGCCCCATTTCTGAACTCACAGACCCTACCCTCTAAAGTCTATAACTATAACGAACTCCCTTTGTTCTGGGAGTTGGTGTTGGATCTCCTCCATATTCCAGCTTCCCACATTGAGAATGACCGACATTAACGTACTCCGTCATCGGACATCAGTCTCAGCCAATCTCTCTATCGGATCTGGATAGACTCTTAAATTGTTCAAAACATAAGGCAGTTTGGGAAATATCACCCTGCCTCTTCCTTTTGGGGCTCCCTGTGCTTGGGTCTCTGTGGAGAAAGAAGCCCTCACTGAAGGAGGCTGAGCTGCTGGGTCCCTCCCCCTGACTCACTGGGTGTGTGGAAGGAACAGCAAATACAGTCATGGCCAATTCAGGGCAAGTCTACCATCTGCCATCTTCCCAAAGGGAAACTGAGCCAGGGTAGAAGAGGTTTCCCCACCAAAAGAGAAAATAAGTACAAGATCAGGAACCTGACAAAGAAAAACCTGTTTGTCAGTGGCCTGTGTGGGAGAGACTTCATTAAAAAACTTTCAGGGTAAAGAGCGAATCTACATTCCAGGAGGGCTACAACATTATTGTCACTAGAAGTCTTTCTATTCCTCCTTCCCCTCCTCCTCCTCCTCCTTCTCTTCCTCCTTCCCCTCTTCCTCCTCCTCCTCCTCTTCTTCCTTCCCCTCTTCCTCCTCCTCCTCCTCTTCTTCCTTCCCCTCTTCCTCCTCCTCCTTCTCTTTTCCTCCTCCGTCTGTTCCTCCTCCTTCTTTGACAGGGTCACCCTATGCAGTCCAGGTTGGCCTAAAAGGTATAATCTCCTGTCTAAACTTCCAGAGTACTAGGATTATAGGCCTGTACTACCACAGTTAGCTTTAGAAATCTATTTATTTTAAAAAATTAATTGGTGGTGGTGGTGGCGTGTGCATAGGCAAGTATGTGTGCGTGAGCGCATGTGAGTGCGTGTGTGTGTGTGTGTGTGTGTGTGTGTGTGTGTTCTTTCTAAAGCAAGTGTGTGGATCTCTCCTCTGGGCTTTCCCTGGGTTCTGGACATTGGACTCAGCCATGAGGCTTTCACAGGCCATTTTGAAGACCCTACAATTTTTGTCTTAGCAGCCGGCATCCTGGCTTCCTCCCATCCTTCCCTCTCCTTTGTGTCTTTTCTCTGTTCTGAGCCCCCTCGTGCTGCCATGTCATCCTGGTTCTTTTTGATCCTCCGCCTTGGTTCCTGTTGCGCTCTTTCTCTGCGTGTCTCTTCTAAGTTTATAGCTGTGGACTATGACGGCTGGTATCAAGCTGCAAATGACTTTTCTAGGTCTTAAAACTGCCTTACCCCATCCTCCTTTCTTGACACAAAGTCAAAAGCTAAAAATGATATCCTAATGATGATCACCTTTGACAGATATAGAATTTCCCAAATGACTCAGTAGATAAAGGTGCTTGTCACCAAGCTAACCACCTGAGTTGATCCCTTGGATCCATGTGGCAAAAAGAGAGAACCAACTCCTGCAAGTTGTCCTTTACCATACAAGTACCATGGCATAAACATTCACACACGTGCACACACACCCCAAATAAAGATGATTTACTCTCCCAAATATCTCTTCTTGAATGCCCTCTAAACACTAGCCCCAGAAAGCTTAGTGTCCGAGTCAATGCTGTGCAAAAGTATCGTAAATGCAACCAGCTTTGCAATAGACAAATTCATCTCAGCCGGAACCACTGATTTCCAATCCTCATCTTCCCCTTACATTAAGAAAACGTGAAAGAAAGTTAAGAAATTAAGGGAAACCTCCAACAGCACTTTCTCCTTACAGGGAAAGATCCTTTCTAGTAATCTGCTTTCAGGAATTCTGGCTCCTCGCCCAGTGATTAATCATGCACATGTCAAATCCGGGGAGAGATGTAAACTTAGGGAAAACTGCATTTGATACCATTCTGAAAGCATCTGGTAAACATGGGATCCATAACACACGGCTGCAAAACGATCGCCAGGGTCCGATGGGGCAGGGTAACAGCATGGGTCTGGGGGGAGACTTCATAAACCACAGCTGCGCCCTCCTCTGTAGATCTAGTTCAGATGTCTTCCTCTGTAGATCTAGTTCAGATGTCTTCCTCTGTAGATCTAGTTCAGATGTCTTCCTCTGTAGATCTAGTTCAGATGTCTTCCTCTGTAGATCTAGTTCAGATGTCTTCCTCTGTAGATCTAGTTCAGATGTCTTCCTCTGTAGATCTAGTTCAGATGTCTTGGCCCAAGGTCAGCCGGAGGCAAAGGCTGAGCAAGACACAGAACGAAGGTCTCAACCTCAGTCTGCACCTTCCCCTCCTCTTGCCCCTTGTGAGGTTCTCCTGTAACAGTCACTGAAACATCAGAGACTGGGAGTTTGCATCCTCCCTCATGCCTGGTGATAACGAAACTGTTCCAAGCACTGGCAAAGAACACCTGGGAGAAAAGAAAGCTTTGCCGCAGAGAGACTGGAATCTTGATGCTATCCCTCCCTCCTTAACAAGAAGCCACTGCTTTCTCTACTTGAGTGCTCCACATGACCACCTCCACTCAACTGCTGCAGGAAGCTCCCCTCCCTGTCCTGTGTGTGCCGTTTCCAGCCAATGTACGTCATTGCTGCCAATGTACACCATTTTAGTTGATGTATGCCATTTCAGATGATGTACGCCATTCTAGCTGCTACGTACGCCATTTCAGGCCATGAACTAGCTGGTCTATTGACACTTTCCCTAGGGAAGTGTAGTGTACACTTCTCAGTGGAAGGCTCACCTATGCTTGTGAACAGGAAGACCTCCACCCTCTTACAGCTTCCCACTAAGGCCTTACACAGGAGAATAACATCCTTACGTAATGTCATATTGAACCATGCACACAACACAAGGTATATGTTCTTTAGTCACTTTAATCAGTATCCCATTTTATTAACCAATTTCCAATTTTAATGCCTTTAAAAATAAATTGTAAGTTATTCGGTGAATTCACTGGGGTGTCTACCAGAAGGTACAGCAATATGGAGCAGAAATGGAATCTAGTGGAGTCATGGCATATACATTCTGCGTTTAGTCAGATATCTGAGCGCCACAAGACTCAGCCCACTCAGTGCTGGAATCAAGGTTGGGAGATATTCTTCCCATGGCAGAGGAGGGGAAATAAAGGTACGGTGGAGAGGGGTATTTTCTGTGATGCCCACAGAATCTAGGTAGAAAGGTTTGGATTGGAACCTGAGAGCTGTGGTCCCAGCCCAAGTCTCTTGAGCAAAGAGAATTCTCTCCCACCTCCCGGTGTGTGCCCGGTGCTACCACGCTCTGGCTTTGCAGTTGTCACCACTTAGGGAGAAGAAGTTTAGCGGGACGAAGGAGGATGTCACAGACAGTTGTCAGAGGAATAGGAAGATCTACTTTGGGGACAAACACCTTGACTTTGCTGAGGCATGAACGTAACAGCAGGGAGCCATTATTTCAGTGACAGAGCTTTGTTCCCTTGACATCATCTCTTAATTATCCGCACGAGGATGCGTCTGACAAGTTCCATGAGACGGGGTAAGTAACAGGAAAGCTGCTTCTCTGCACAGCATTGCAATTCCGAAGGCAGAGTCGTCTCCGTGGGCGAGGGGGAGCTCAGGCAGCCGAGTGCACACTTTGGCAGCTGGCTGTGTGTGGCTTCTGACAGACCCGGTGTTGGTACCAAGTCTTAATGGCCAAACTGGGCCACGAAGCTGTGTTGGGACTCTGGGGCTACAGGGATTCATAGGCTAAGGCAGGATTCCTAGAATGTCTTGGCCCAAGTCTTCCATCTCTTGGGAAGACACCCTGCATTGCCATCTGCAAAAACCATGTCAGGCTCCGCCCACCTCTAGCCACCTGTGCCACCTCCCTAAACAAGGGTGACAAGTATGGACTATCTGACTGCAAACCAACTCCTCTGCTAATTATCAGGACATCAAAGTCCCAGACTCCTGAGCCTCATCTCTTCCTAAGCAACCATGGGATTTTCTCCTCTTCAAGCCTGTTTTTCTTGTGTGCCTGGCAAGGTCCTTCTGTGCTCAGAGGTATCCATGCTTGCATGACCTTGCCTTTTCGTAACTTCCACTCCCCTGGAAACTCGGGAAGGCATCTTTGATCCTTTTCTGCTGCCAGAGAATTTAGAGGAGTTCCCTTCAGGGAATGACCTGCATGGCACTTTAGTCTCTATTCAAAGGCCACCAAAGCTCTACTGAAAGCAACACAGCAGCCATCTGCTCAGTGGTCCAGAATGTCCATGCTGGATATGAAGGTTGAGTATCCTCGCATGATCCTCTTCACAAGTAGCCAAAGGCCCAAGCCAAGGGAATTTCATGTTAAATGACAGGGCAGGAAAAAGGAGACCACAGAAGAGACTAGAAGGAACAGCAGCCAGAGTGTGTATCTATCTGGTTACATCTGTGCCTTATAGCGCACAGGAAACTGACTGTGACCAATGGCATAGTGCATTTTTCCACGCCTTCCTGTATGACATACTTGGATAGTTAGTTCCCTGCCACACAGGCTTGGGCCTTCTGACATGATTTACTTTGGCCAAAAAGGTGGTAAGGGAGACACCCTGACTAGCCCAGTGGATAATGAATAGCACATTGTCCGTTATCCCCAGATGACAGTCTCCTGGTAAAGGTCAGGGTGACAACAGTACAGTCTGAGAGGGTCCCAACATTTAAAGTACAATGCTGTCCCAAGTCATCCAGACAACTTACCAGCTGTCTGCTGTTATAGGAAGTGAAGATGTGCACAGCAAATCCACCTGAGAACCCAGGCTGCACAGCCATGCTGTCTTGGTGGATAGGAACAAAGACACTGGCTGGCGTAAACTCAGACTGAGAAGTCTAGAACGACAATTAATGTTGAACATTAACCTGACAAGGTCCTGGGTACTCGGACATTGGTTATTATCTGGGCTATGCTTAACAGAGTTGGTAGGCAGATAAAACCACTTTAGAGCTGGTGGGCCTTCTTCAGTCAGCTGAAGGCTCGAAGCAGAACACAGGCTAAGGGGAACTCCTGCTGTCTGACTGCTCCCTCTGGCTGGAACATAGATCTCCTCAGTCCCATGCCTTTGGGCACTGGAATGACACAGCTTTACGTGGTCCCCTGCGTTCTTACTACAGACTTTGGAACTTCTTAGCCTCCGTAATTGGAAGACCAATTTCTTACAATAAATATGCTTTTTTAAATAATGAACTTAAGTTAATTTTACACACACACACATCCTATTGGTTTTCCCCTATAGGGAATCCTGGCTCCCTGGTAACCAGCATGCACTGCTCAGGGCGTACACTTCTGGTCCTCTGCAGCAATGCATTGCTTTCTTCCCCTCCCCCAGGATGGTTGAGACAGCAGGAAGGTGGGTCTCTGCACCTTGCAGACTCATTTGTTTTAATTGCAACCAGCGGTGACCCCTACACACACACTGGTGCCACCCACTGGTCCTGCTCATTGTCCTCCTTGTCCTCCGTGGTAGGAGCCCAGCTGTCACCCTGGGAATATCCTCCCTGGGCTGTGGCGGGAAGAGGGAGGAGAAGAAGAAATCGAGGTTTGATTTATGTTGCACGGGGCCCATTCTTTTTCCTTTCTTGCCTCCTACAGAACTGAATCCAAAACAAATGAACAGTCTCACCCGTTCCTGAGTTTTAATGGAACTAATTATCTGATTGCAGAGTCCCAACTCTGTGACTACTTCCATTCTGGCTAGTGTTAGATTGCATTACTATTTTCATTTGTTTTCATTATTATCAGCTTTTAGCAATGAAATGGAGTTAAAATTATTACAGTTTGTAACACGCTTTTTGTACTAATAATTCAAGTACTTTTGAGTAGGAGCTGAGAGCATTAATTTGTCAATCACGGCTGCTTTGTATCTGGTCCCGTTTTAAATAGACTAAACAAAAGAAATGAACACTATACATTTCCCTAAGGGATAGAACTTGTAAACATCCAGATATGTTAGGCTTTCATGAAATTATAAGCTGTAATTCCAAGGTATATTGCACAAATAATAGGGTGTTTCAAAATCAGTGCGGCTGACACACAAAAGCTTCCACGGTGGCTCAGCTAATAATACAGGGCCGCCATCTGTGCTGCTCCGCTAACCTAGTCAGGAGCCAAGGTGAATGGGGAGAAATGTGAACAGGTTTTGGAGGTTGAGTCGAAGGACCCGGAGAGGCCTGGAGTCAGGGGTCTCTTCCATTAACAGAAACAAGAGCTCTGTGGGAAGAAACACCGTCAAAAATAAGAACAAAACAAAAATCTAAACCAAAAATGGGATAGCCCACACCACCACAGGAAATGCTACGTTAATCCACCCAAACAACAAAGAGAGAGAGAAAAAAAAAAGCAAGCTCCATAAATATATATGGTGTTGGGTCTGCATGTAAAGGAAGATGGCCTCGATATTAAACCTGATTTAAAAGGGGCTCAAAGTCAGGCCTTCAAGCTTATCCAGCAAGCACTTGGCCACCCATCTATGTCTCCAGCCCGGTGTCTTCTAACTGTCTTAATGCCCATTTCCCACAGAGTTTTGAGGAAAAACTCAGAATATTCAGCTTGTTCCCTGAAATGAAGCTGCTCCCAGAAACCCCAGGGACGGTTATATTAGTAGGGTTTCTCTCCCACTGCACAAGACTGTGATTTCAATAGTCTCACAGTTCTGACCGGAATACATTTTGTCATTAGTGGGAGGCTGTACTGCACCTGTTCCCTAAATCAGGCCAGGGTTTCAAGTCCGGGTTTTCTTGAGCAGAAGATGCCTTAGGAGTTGACCAACTGGCTAATCCCTATGACTCGGAGCACCCTCGGCATGCCCTGCCCCCAACCCTAACCTCTGGGGCTGCTCAAAAAATAGCTTTTGACTGTGGCCTTTAACAATATGATAATTTATTTAAAACAGATACAGTCCTGAAAGTGACCCACTTAAAATTATTAAAGAGATACTGTGTTTATTTTTGCTGTCCATAAAACAGAAAATGGTTTATGAATATGCAAACCGATCTGATGTAATTAGCATGATTGGCTCCTACCGCACTCCGGTTTATGTGGTTAGAAGAGTAGATGCAGGAACTAATGAGGTCATGTTAATGCGCCTGTGAAGAGAGCTTCCGCTGTCAGAACAGCGCAGGCAGATGTCTTGGAGAATCTCTGCTTTTCTACAGAAATCACCGAAAGTGGGCACACATGGGGTGAGCTCCTGCCTGTGTGCTGGGGAACCACCAGATCCAGGAGCCACTTTGCCTCCTGCACGCAAGGAAACTGGAGGAGAAATAAAGACCTGTGTCCACTCAGCAAATGATTAATGCCGTATTTAATTATCTAGAAAGTCTTCAACAAGTGCGAATAACTGAGACTCCTCTGGCAGCCAGCACATGCCACACGGTCCCATTAGACATGCTAACATCCTATCCCTTGGCCCTTCTTAATTAAAATAAGAGGCAAAAATGTTAATTGTGTACCGACCACCTCTGGGGATTAATCTGCCCTGATCACTGGGCTCTGCAAGCCAAGAGAGCAGCTTGCTCATCCAGAGCAGAAAGGCATCTCCCCTGAGGGCTGCCACCCCCTTGGTACAGTCAGGGCCTTGCTGGGGGAGGGGGCAGGAAGGACGCAGGCCAGGAGCAGGCAGGATGCTTTTTAATCAGAATGCTGGGAGGCATGTTGCAGAAAGCTTCTTAGATATTGAACGGGACGCAGGGAACGCCGTGGAGCCTTCCTTCTGTAGCATAAACATACAAACTTGAAAACCCTATTTTCAATTTCTGCCAGCTCCTCTATGGCTCTAAAAATACACTCCATCTCTTTGTACCCCCTCCCGCCAACACACACACACACACACACACACACACACACACACACACACACATTCTGCAACAGAAACAAAGAACATCTTAAGGGCTCAAATGTTAAAAGGGAGGGGCAATTTGGAAGGGAAGAAATGAGGACTTGGTGCTAATGAATGACCACCAAGTTCAAGGTACAGGGACCCATGGGAAGGAGATTGAATTTGCTCATCCTAAAGACAATTAAAGAAAAAGACATTAGCGCTCTCCAGGCTGCACCCGGCAACAACCTTAACTCCCTGCCCACCTTGGTCTTCTCCAGCTACTTGAGTTTAGACAGAAGCCTCAACATGCCTCCTGAGTATCTGACATTCCGGTGGGGCCTACAAACTAGGAACGTTCATCTCCATTACACAGAGGAGAAAACCGAGGCTTGGAGAAAGTAAATAACTTATCCACCGACAGGAGTTGGCGAAAGGCAGAGGCAGCCCCAGATCCAGGTCTGGCTTTGTCAGAGGTCCAGGTTCTTTCACTTTAGTGTCTCAGGATACGGGACCCTGGTGGGCTTCCACCCTAAGAGGCCTTAAGCTGGCCTCGTTTAAGGGAACGAATGCCATTCAAGGCCTTAGCGATGGCTCAGTGGCTAAAGCACTCGCTTCCAAGACTGGTGACCGGAGTTCGGTCCGCAGGACCCACGTGAGCAGGAGAGAACTGACTCCTCCAGGTTGTCCTCTGGCCTTCTTGAGTGCCATGGCATGGACATGCATGTACACATGTGTGTGCATGTGGGCTTGTGCATATGCACACGAACAAACACATAGGAAAGGAAGAAAGAGAAAGAAAGGAAAAAAGAAAGAAAGAAGTGTAATTTTTAAAAGAATAACATTTAGCCAAAAAGATTTTTATAACTTCAAAGCTGGCTGGAATATGACAGTGGAAAATGCTAGCCCATGGCAAGTGATTAATAGGAAATGTGCAAACGGGAAGTCTTCAGCCTTGCTTCCTAGCACTCGGGACCCTCGCATCCTTCATCCCGGCCATGGGTGTGGCACCTGAGCCCATGGCCACAACTTGCCCACATTCTTCTCATTCCTTGCAGTGCCTCGATCCATTTCTCTTAGGACAGTCAGCTTCATCCTTCAAAGTCACAAGCGAATTTCCCTTCTGCAGGATTATATATACAGAGGCAAGCCCGGGGAACCTACCTCTCTGTTCCGTGTCAGTCTCACGATGGATTATACCTGTTAGTTCAGAAGGCTACCTTCTTGGCTGGCTGTGCGTTCCATGTTCTTCCAGAACAGTGACAAGAGCATGAACCTACCTTAGCCAGTGCCAGACACACAGACAGACACTGTCTCAAGTTTGGGTTAAATGCGTGAAAAAAAAATATGAATGGACATGGTGAGAAGTTGATTTCTGAATGAGTGTGGTCCTTTTCTTAGGGACATGATCCAACTAGAAACAAACATCGATAGCTAACCCAACCCCGGTTTAGCAAAATTTGGCCACCACTGAGTGCCAGCCAGGCTTTGCACAGGGGACTCCAGGCACGTGCACACGAAAGGGAAGCAGACACAAACACAAAGCTTGGCAGGCAGACATCCTCCGAGGCGTTTCGATGCTGGGATCAGAGCAAGGAACATAGAAACACTTCGAGGGGGATTGTTAAGACATGGCCCAGCATCCTACAGGTTGATGTAGAAGAGGGAAAAGTCGCCTCGGAGAAGGGAGAGACAGAAGTGAGTCACCCAATATAGAGTTTGTTCTCTCTCTCCTCTGACAAGTTGGGGCTCTTCTCTGGGGGGTAAAGGGATTGGATTTGGAGTCTAGAAAAAAATGCCTCAGCCCACCCAGGAAAACCTTCAGGGCATTTTCCCACCCAGCATGAAGACTGTTCCATCCATGGTCCTGGGACAGAAGGCATGACAGGCTGTATTCCCTGGACAACAACTGGCTGAGCGCCCTTCCTTGCTGTCAGGCAACAGCCTATTGTCAAAGCTCAGCTCTGGTGTTACCAGTTTGGTTCATTGAGACCCATGAGGCAGTATCAGCCCATCTCTGTCACGGCACTCAAGACACAGGGCTGTCATGATCTGCCAGTCTGTCTCCTCTACCTGACTCCTGGGGTTCAGGGCCTAGGATTGTCCCTATCTCTACCGCTTGGAACCAATGCAGGGCTCACACATAGCTGATAGGCAGTAATGTCACTGGCTACGTGCTCTAAGGCTTGGAGGAGATGAGGTGGGACCAGGGCGATCCATGTGGGTGACTCCTACAGTGTTACTGGTAGGAGATAAGGTGTGAAGAACTCATGAAGAGACAGGGAATAAACAAGGATGTCAGGCTCTCTGAGCCTGGAAAGACAGACTTCATCCTCCCATTACCCCTGAACATCCTTTTATAAAGCTCCAGTTGGCAAAGCTTGATCTTACTTGCCCCCATCCCTGGAAGGTAGCCGCATCCTTCAGCCTGGAGTGCAGGTGGGGACTCGCTGGGGTCTGGAAGCTGCATCCCTAGCCTAAAGCTCTACTATGGAAGTGTTGGGGACAGCATGGTGCTCTGCATGGCTTCTGGGGAACTCTGCTGCTGGCCAAAGACACTCTTTAAGTTTCCTTGTGGACCCCAAGAAGAGTCCCACTTCAGGTTCTGTGAGCATGGCACCCACTGTCTGGGAACCAGGCTATGAGGTTCCCCACTGAAATTATCTCAAAGGGGTGTGTGCTGTGGTTTAGCATCTATAATGATGGAGATCCCGCCTTCAACACAACAAAAACCCAGGCAAACCATTGCAATTGTATTTAAAGGGACAGTCACGACCTGTGTTCAGGCTTTTGCAGTAAGCAGCTCTCTGAGACCAGAAGCCCAGTGGCTTTCTGGAGAGCAAGCCTTTTCCAATTCAACAGGACTCAAAGGTAGATCAGATCCACACAGGGGATGATGCTTGCTTCTTCTCTCAGCATCTTTAAAACCTTGGGCTGACCCTGCTACTTATAACTTAGGGTAAGTGGAATCAAATACAATGGGCTGGGTATGTGCCTCAGCTGGTAGAATACTTATCTAGCACGTAGGAGGCATTGCTGAAACTGGATGTGCTGGCTCACACTTGTAATCCTAGAACTTGGGAAATAAAAGCCGGAGAATCAGAAGTTCAAGGTCTTCCTCAGCTATGTAGAGAGTTTGAGGATAGTTCGGGAGACATGAGATCCTGCCTCATGAGATCCTGCTTTGGAAACAGGAACAAAACCCAAACCATCCAGAACTCACATACCATCATCTTAGCTTTTAAAAAGTGGGTCAGCTCTGTCACATCAGGAATGGGATGGACCTGACGTTGAAGCTGCTGTTGTAGGGGCTGCCTGTGGCGACCACAGCTCCTATTGAGCCCTGGAGAGGAATCTACAACCAGGTGAGCAGTTTGGAGAAGGGGGCCCCATGGTCTGCCTCTCTGCTGCCTCTCGCTTTTCCCTCCCCTCCGGTGCTGGCTGTACATGCAGGACAAGGCTACTGCAGGTTATTGAGAGAGGGAGGAAGCTAGATCATCACTTCTAGCTGTGTTCGCTGCACCAGCACATAGCCGTGCTCCTATAGGATACCCAAAACCAAGGAAAGCAATGACAGTAAAACAATTAGCCCCTCAGTCTCTCTCTTTATGCCTCCCTCCCTTCCTCTTCAACTCAGATTCAATTATCTTTATATTCCATCGGTTTTAGCTTCAGGCATAGATCCCATAATTTCTCTGTTTGCAAAGATATTTTGGTATCTGTGGTGGTTTGAATGAGAAAGATCCCCATTGACTCATATGTTTGAATACTTGGTTCCCAGTTGGTGGAACTATTGGGGAAGGATTAGAAGGTGTGGCCTTTTGTGAGGAAGTGTATTACTGGGGTGGGGGGTGAGATTTTAAAAGATTGGCACCATTTCTATCTCTTCTTTCTTGCCCAACCTCCTGTCCTCCCTCCCTTCTCCCCGCCCCCCCCCCGCCTCCCTACTTGCAGATCAAGCTATAAACTCTCAATTGTTCCTGCAACCATGCCTTTGCTCCACCATCATGGACTCTAATCCTCCGAAAGCATAAACCCTAAATCAAACGCTTTCTTTTATATGTTGCCTTGGTCATGGAGTCTTGTCACAGCAACAGGAATAACCAAGACAGGTACCTATCATCCGAAGGCAGGGGTTCAGAAAGGGAGCCCAACCCTGCGATGGGCCTTCTGGTTCTGACAGTGTAGTCAGATTGCTATTTGCTTGGAACCTGTCCAAGCTTTTGACACCGTGACATGATGTTGTTCTCTACAAAGTTCATCCTCAAGAACCATATAATTGAATCACGAGACAGAAAAAAAATCACAAAAACCATTCATAATGTACTTTTATGACTTTGTATTGGGCCACATTTCTAGCTAACCTCAGCTCCATGAGGCCATGGTCTGAGGGTGGAATTCACCTGAAAGAGAGGTAATTAGAAGACAAGGCAAGGAGAAGGGAATTCTGGTGCCACAGGTGCATACCCAAAGGCCAAAGGAGGGATCCGCTCTGCTGCATAGATGTGGAGAGAAAAGTGTCTACAGACCTGAGACACACTTTGTCAGAGCACACTGATCCCTCATCCTCCAGATGCTTGCACGTCTACACACCTTCCAGCTCAGTGCACACTGATCCCTCATCCTCCAGACGCCTGCATGTCTACACACCTTCCAGCTCAGTGCACACTGATCCCTCATCTTCCAGACGCCTGCACGTCTACACACCTTCCAGCTCATGAAACTCTCTCATGTCTTTCTGGTCATCCCAACTCCCTGTGAGGTACGAATGATGACCCACTCATCACTGTTGAGGGGATAGGAGCCTGGAAAGGCCAACAGGAGGGACCAGGTAAGGACCCCAGGT
Source organism: Ondatra zibethicus (assembly GCA_004026605.1). Taxonomy (NCBI): domain Eukaryota; kingdom Metazoa; phylum Chordata; class Mammalia; order Rodentia; family Cricetidae; genus Ondatra; species Ondatra zibethicus. The sequence goes on along the minus strand of PVIU01009934.1, from coordinate 1,148 downwards.
CATCTGACTCTTCTTGGCCAACGCTCTCTCTCTTGCATTAGGCACAAATGCTTGGCCATTGAGTTACCAAGTCAAACACATAAAAAAAGCTAGAAACAGTTTACAGAGTGATGATAGTGACTTTGTGCTGAGGAAGAGAAGAGCTGGGGGCAGGGTGAAAAAGCAAGACCTAAAACCACAGTCAGTCCCGGGCCCGAGTAAATGGCCACACACGCTGCTGCCAGTCTTTTCTTTTTTTTCAAGACAGGGTTTCTCTGTAGCTTTAGAGCCTGTCCTGGAACTTGCTCTTGTAGACCAGACTGGCCTCAAACTCACAGAGGTCCGCCTGCCTCTGCCTCCTGAGTGCTGGGATTAAAAGTGTGTGCCACCACCACCTGGCCACACTTTCCAGTCTTAAATATTTAAGTTACGGGTTGCCCTTGACACCTGGAGTAATCCATTAGAAGCAACATGGAATTGGCTATCTTATATAGTAGGGAGACAAACCTTGGTAATTTATTATTCTAATCAATAAAAATAATAAATAGAACCACTAAGAAGAAAGGAATGAGGTAGTAAATAATGCCATCTTATTCAGTGCTAATATACATCCGCATGGCTCAGAGGAAGTGGTGGGATAGTAACCTGTAAAACAATCTGGAATATTCTGAGAACATCCTTACCCTTTGAGGCTGACAACTGGTCAGGTATGCCCTTTAGTATACCATTCTCCAGCGTTCGAACCCAGGAAGTGTCACAGACTTCCTTAGTCCATTCATCTCACAAGCCCTTTGCTGAACACCTGATACACGCCAGGCCCTAGGTTGGGTGCTGGGGACACAGTGTCCTTCAGTACCCTCTAGAAGCCCTGCAAAAACCCAAAAGGACATTAAGAAAGAGCTTCCCAAGCTAGATAGCTGAAAATGTAAAAATAAGCATGTTCTAAGAGCACGTGGTGAGGTGCCTGAGAGTCTAGCGTGGAGTCCCTGATACCTCGTGTCCCTAAGCCAGCTAGGCCAGTGACCAGCTTCTTGAACATTTCTGAGTCATAACAAAAGTCTCTTGGACAGTTTCTCTCCTCTCTACTATCCAGATAAACAAGCTTATGTATCTCCAGGGCCAGCGCAAGGGTAAATAATACTTGGAACAGAAAATTCTTAGCATAGTGC
>PVIU01009933.1:0-73000 GCA_004026605.1 Ondatra zibethicus | reverse complement strand
TCAAACCAGACTCTCTGAATGTGGCGGCGAAAGTTGGCAGATGGAGAACCCATCAACAATGACACCAGGACCTATCTCTTCTGCATGTGTTATCTTTTTGAGAACCGAGTCTTTTTGAATGCACTCCTTCCTAGGCCAGGAGGGATGGGGGTGGGCCTTGGACTTCCAACAGGGCAGGGCACCATGCCCTCTTTCAAGGAAGAAGGGGGAGGAAGGAGGGGTGGGGGGTAGTGGGAGGGGACCGGGAGAGGGGGAAGAAAGGAAAAAAAATTTTTTTTATCTTTAATTATGTTCTTGAATGGAAAAAATAAAACAGAACAATGTATGGAAAAAAAATAAAATAAAATGATGCCCTAGCCCCTCCGCCAGCAATGAGCCTCCAAGCCTCCAAGCCAGACTTACTCATAAAAGCATCCAGCACACATTTAGCGACCTTCAAAGAAAGGACAAGCAAGGTGAGCAGACAAGATAGCTTTTCCATTCCCCACCGGCCTCACCAAGCAGCTGGAGGCACCCCGCAGCTTCCACCGAGGGCGCAGGTGCTGCACCTACCTGGCCAGCCCCCTCAGCAAATGGGCAGAGGCCCAGCAAATCCAGCGGGGGGCTCCAGCCTGCAATCAGGGCAAGCGTTTCCCAACAGTTACTCACAAAGGCAGCCGCAGTTCTGACAGCAGGGAGTAGCCGAGAAATGAATCTCGGCCATTCTTCCCACTGGAGAGGGAAGGCATAGAAACTTTACCACGGAGAGCAGCTGCTCCAAACACTGCACTGGGTGTTAATCAAGCCATCTGTGATCTGCAGGAAGAGGCTTGTATCAAAAACCTTAACTTGCCCCCAAGGCCCTGTTTCCACCTTGATTTAATGATCCTCATTGGTAGCAATCTGCTGTCCTCTTCTGTGCAGGGTCCCAACGCAGGTCCTGGGGCTCCTCCAACTAGCTGAGTGAGCCCCTCAAGGAGAAAGGCTCCCCTGGCAGGAGACACAGCTTTATTTTTATCCCAGTTAAAGTCCCTGTCCACTCCATTAACAGCTGCAATAACCTTGGTCCCAGGCATCTCCTGGTGAAGCTATAGCCAGCTGGGGTTAATGAACTCTCCCTACCATCAATTCCTGAGAGCGGCCATTGGCCTGCTTAATTACTCTTCTGTGTACAGCTTCATAAAGCAATGAGAAGCCTTCTTTCAGGAGATGGTCATTAATTTTACAAATAGTTTGCTAGAAACTTCAGTATGTTAAGAAGTCGGCCTGGCTCACAGATCACCTCAATGTGGTCTCCTCTGAGGAGAGACCTGAAACCTGATAGGTTTCTGTGGCTGCCACCCTGGAAGTTATCAGCTGTTGCCGTGCCTAAGTCCTGAGACCCCCAAGAAGACCACCACAGAGCCACACTCTTGTGAATGCAAAAGCAAGGTCTTGTTTATTATATATGGGCTAACACGGGACCCCTGCCTCACAGTCTGACATGGCAGGTGGAGGGAGGAGGACCCCGTCTACTATTGTAAGGGGTTTTTAAAGACAAAAACCACAAAGCAGTCAGTCACAAGATTACGAAGTACAAAGTTGCTTATTCTATATCACAATTGGCCAAAGGTGAGGTAAAGCTCAGCTGTTATTCTCTGATAGGCTGTCGTTGCCTGGGGGGGGGGGTTGTTCTCCCATAGTAACTGTCCCCTGGTCACTTCCTCGGGACATCTGCTGGCCCTTTGCTAACCACAGGGGCTGTCTGGAAACTTATCTGGTTGGTCCATCGTTACTCAATCGACAAGGGAAGTTAGGTGGTCAACATCTTTTGTGTAACCACAGGTGGGGGTATGGGTGGAAGTCGGGAGTTTTGTGTATCTAGGGTTTTTCCATTAACTAATACTTCCCCTCACGGCTCCTGGCTTTTCTCAGGGGTTGGGGTTGAAGTTCGAAGTCCCAAAGGATCCCAGCACAAAAATGGAATCTTTTTCGGCCTCAGTTTTTCTGGTCTCACACAGTAAGAGTTGACGTGCGCGCGCACACACACACGTTCCGGTATAGAGAATGAGTATTTTTTATTTTCTGTGAATGATTTTTCCCTTAAAGCTTGCGAAAGAAGACATTGTGGGGCTAATCCAAGACAATTGTCAACAAACGTTAAAATCTCTTGTAATTTCTGTCTTGTGGGTGGGGTTCTTAATCTCTGAAACTCTCACCATAGCAAGCCTGCATGGACCAATGAGCCTCTGCAGGCAAAACTGGGTCTTGGTGTCCCTTGCTGGTATTGCTAGACCTGCTGGACTCTGCAGTTATCTCAGCACACCCCAAGTTCTCCTCCTGTCCATCAAACCTCTTCACACACCAACACGCTGCTTTCAAACATGAGGAGACTCCATGGCTCTCTCTGTACCTCCCAGTTTAAAACTGTAATATTCTCCCTTTGCCACACACTCGATGCCTTCCCTCATTCCCTTCACCTGCTTGCGTTTTCCCTGTGGAGGCCAGCCAGTCTGGGCAGGTCACCCAAAGGAACTTCTTTACTTCCAACCATTATCACCTGGGACTCTGGCCATCAATAAATTTAAATAAGAGGCCTGAGTCTCAGTAGTTTACTCTGAAGCAATACCTGGTAGCAGGAAAACACCACAAACTGACATTACCTGACTCCCACCCAAGAGCAGACCATTCAAAGGAAATGCCCGACATTCCAATGCTGTAGACAGGATCACCTGCCAGGGCCCTTCACCAGGACACCCCTAGACAAATGCCAGCCAATCAGGGGTCCTGAACCTCAGAGACCCCCTTACCCCCACCTTTACTACTATAAAAACCCAATTCTAATTGAGCTCGGGGCTTTCCAGATATTCCAATATGTTAGACATGCGGAGAGACCGAGTTTGCAAACTTGCATAAAATAAAGGCACTTTGCTTTTACATATAGGACTCGGTCTCCTTTGTTGGCTTTTGTGGGGACCCACAGATTTGGGCATAACATTCCCATTCTTTTTTCATATGAAATAAAATCAATGTAACCCCCTTACACACACACACACTCATGTCAACTCTGTGCTTTGAATTGTCCCATTCCCTCTTGAAGACACTGGCACTTTTATTCTTCGATACCCATAGGACAAATGGGTCATCAGTTGGTCATATGACAGCATCACTGTGGCCACAAGACCAAATTTCCCATCTTCTTCCCACTTGGGGAGGAAGCAAGCCCTATTTATCAGAGAGACATGATTAGGAAGTCTGTCCCTTTATACTTTCTAGAAACAAGATTCCCTGAAGATTGTCCCTGCTTAGGGCAGACTTAGCCACAGAGCCCACACATCTACAGAGGTTCTGGCTTCTTAAGATTAACAAGAGCCAGTTACCATCAGCACCACTGTGACATGGCGCCCTGACCATCCTATGTCAATTGTGGAGTCATAACCCCATGGAAGATTGTGAAATTCTGGTTCCAGCGAGAAGAGATGAGAGTCTTCCAGAAGCTAATTGACTAGGGCAGGAATAGGAATCCACAGCACATTAATAGAAGGAAGGTAAAGTTTGGGGAAACAGCTAAAGGGCAGAGAGGGTGTTGCCTTCCCCTTTGTTTTCTGATCCCTGATTGGTATTGACACACTTCCCATGACATTTGCAGTGGCCAGGAGCTAGGGAACAGCCATGACTTTCCAGGGCAGCGATGCCCCTACATCTGTACCCTGAGACCATTACGAAAGCTGCAGGTCAGAAAGAAAGAAGATGCAGAGCCAGAGGAGGAGTAGAAAAAGCTGAGGGTTTTGTCATATCCAGCCCAGGGGCTCTGAAGAGAGAGGACAGTTCATTGACTTTCTATTTGGGAGATTAAAGGGCCTGTTTCTTAAGCCCATAACCACATCTCTGCTAACATTTCAGGCGTCTACAATGGAAGAACAGAAGGAAAATCAACTAGATTATGAGTAAGTAACAGAGACTACAAAGGCTGCATCCAGGCACCAGGTGTGAGACAGGTTGCCGTCGGTACCTTCTCTAATCTTCCAGCCACCTCTCCCTCCTCCCCGCTCAACCCTCCTCCCCGCTCAACCCATCTCCCAAGCATTCCACTCCTCCAGGGAGTGGTGGTAACCTCTATAAATTCCCCACCCAAGCCATGATACTTTCCAATGTCACGCTTCATGTCTCTCAAAACAAAATCCTTGGGCCATGCTACCCTATTCCCAATTAAGAACTCCAAAGACAAGTCAATGAAATCTTTTCCAGGCTAGTAAAAGTTTAGTGTGAGTCTCCCTTGACTTCAGTACTCTTCCTAAAGTTATCATTTCATTCAGTTTTTTTTTTTCAAAACAGACGTCTGTGCTCTTGAATGACATTCCTGGAATATAAGTATGTAGTCATTGAAATGGCCCTCATATGAGAATCTCAAACATTATAATCAGAAATCAAAGAGAAGGGGAGGCATGGATGGAAAGAGTAAGGCCCTATTATGGTAGTAGAAACGTCTGTCTCTGAATAAAGCCAGATTCACTCAGAAGTGATGCAGCAGGTGCCCAAATAAAAATAGTCAATAAAAGTGTATTGCATAAGCATGTTTCGAGAACAATTTAGGAAAAGGTTGCCATGGGAAACAGTTCTCTCCAGCATGAGGCTATTTAAGGAAGTGAAGCTTCTCTTGAAATCAGAATGGAGGTGCATCTCAAGATGGCCCTCGCTGGGTTGAGAATTACTGAGACAGTTTAGGGTGTGATTAAGGTGTGTGCGTGCCCAAGAATGAAAATAGAAAATGTGCTCCCAGGAGGAACACAGCGGATGAATTACCTATCTTCTAGAGAGCCCACCTAACCTGGTGAGCTTTTGCTCTTGAGACAACCAACCCTTATTCATTTGGGGGGCTGAGCCTATAGGTCAGAAAAGATAGAAATCTTAAGATTGGCCCAATCCAAGAAGAACATTATCAGTTTGAACATGGACCTTGAAAGGGATATGCAGAGAATTGATGAGGCCAACCAGGAACTTCTTCTCAAAATACAAGAAAAAGAAAATGAAATCCAGAGGTGAGTCTAAAGTTTCATGATGGAAGTTCTCAACCTGAAAGAAGGGGGATGGTGGCAGGAGGGGGGAATCCTCAACTTCCCTACTTTCTGTAGGGAACTCTGTCCCACGTAGCAAATAACTATCCTTCACTCCTTGATGGCTCCCCCCGGCTAGGACATTCAGACACAGCAAGCTTAAAAATGCACTTACTTAAAAAATTAGGCAGAGCTTTCCTTGGGTTGAAGAACACTGGAGGGTTTGGCCTTTTTATATGACTTAGAAATGGCCTGATTCTGTGGACCTGGGAAAGAAGTGTTTCCAACCTGAGATGCGCATGTAGTCATCAACCCCTGATTTTACCACTTCTGAACCTGTCCATCACGATTCCTTCTGGTTTACCCTTGCATCATCCAGGCTGGAAAGTGAGGTCACCCAGACTAGAGACCCTGCAGAAGATGAGGACTGGGAGAAGGAAAACTACGCTGTGATGGAAAGAGAGAGGGCTCTGCAGGAGCTGGAGGAAGAAACAGCCAGACTTGTGAGCATGACACTGGAGAAAGCGAGTCCATGACGTCATCCTGGCCATATGTGCACCATAGAGCACAGAGCCCTTCAGCTAAGCTAGTCTTTTTAAATCTTAATTTAATAAGGTCTTTAATCCCACATAGCTGAAATATTGTTTCAATATAAAGTCAATATAAGCATATAATTAGCATATTTTCCTTCTTTTGTCAATGTTTTTGAGATTATAATTACATCATTTCCCTCCTCCCTTTCCTCCCTTCAAGCCCTCACATATATTCTACTCTGCGCTCTTTTCATTAATTGTTGTTACATCCATATGTGTGTGGATATTACTAAATACATAAATATAACCTGCTCAGTCCGTATCTGGTTACTTGTAAGCATTTTTTCAAGGCTGACCGTTTGGTATTGGATGACTAATTAGTGTGCTCTTCTCTGGATGAAACTGTTGCTCTCCAGTATTTCTTAGCAGACTGTACCATTGTGTAGGGTCGAGGGCCTCATTGACATTAGTGTGTCTCTTGGTGTCATCCTCCTTCGAGTCATGTTTAGGTATCCATGTTGATGAGATGTTATGGGTGTAGCTTCTGGCATTTCTAAAAGACACAACCTTGCAAAAATGTCCTTGTTCTTCTGGCTATTACAATTTTTGCTCGTCCTTCTTGACAAGATCCCTGAGCCTTAGGTACAGGAATTGTATTAAAGATATATCAGATGGGACTAGGTTCAAACTTCTGCATTTTGGTGGGTTTTGGTTGTTGTTGTTGTTGTTGTTGTAATGCCCTCTGTCTGTTTCGTAGAGAAGCTTCCTTGATGAAGGGCAAGGACTACACTTGTCTGTGGGCAGAAAGACAAACATTTAGAAGATGATCCTGCTGGTTTAGCAAAGGGGTGCTCAACTCTCCTCCAAGATCCATACCTTCACTAGCCCTGGGTATTTGGCCAGGTTTCTGTACCTGGCGTGATTTCCCTTTTGCTGAGCAAGTCTTAAGTCCAATTAGAGAGCTGTTGGTTACCACCAAGGTGTAAGTGTCACGACCGTACCTTTGGAGCTATCCTGCCATGCTGATTGGTATTGTGAGTCACAGGAGGCACAGATGGATAGACTGTTGGTTGCTTCCCTCATTTGGAAGCTTCCATGGAGCCTTCTGGTACCAAGAAATCTAGTCCTCAGGGAGGAGGCTTTTAAGCTAATCTTTTTGCATAGAAAGACTATGCCCGTGCATGGGAGGGAATAGGGAAGAGTAGGGTTTCTTGAGTAATATTTAGTGCTGGGACCATAAATATCTATATCCCTTGTATGCTGCTGATTATTCCACCTGTGATTTGACTTCAAGATCTACTTACAACTTACGTTGTTCAAATAAGCCCAAACTTGCGCAAGGAAACACTGCCTGGTGAAATGGGAATACCAACTGAATAACAGTAGACAGTGTTACTATGATTCAGACTTACACTCTGGTCCTTTCTCTCTCCAGGAGAGGAAGAATGAGGCTCTGGTCCACAGCATCTCAGAACTTCAGAGGAAGGTAGGATGGGGCTCTGTGATCCTCAGTGCCTCCACAGCATCATTATTCCCAAAGAGGCAAGATAAGGAAAGTGTCAAAAAGGCTTCAGTTTGGCATGGATCCCACTCTCTGACCCACTCTCCTGAGCTTAAGGCTCATGTCAAAAAGCCATGAATAGTTCTGTAAATGTGGAGTGGAAGGAGGTGTTTAATGATCTCACTAGTTCTCCTTTCTATCGCAAGACAATAGATTCTAATAGATACTCTGTTGAAGTGCTTAGCCAGAACCTTAACGAGAAGTTAATTGTACCTTCAACAGAGACTGTAGCTTTCACACAACTACCCTTAATCCCCAAAGATTTCCTCTTCCACCCTCTTCATATTACAGAGAACTGATACCCACTCTGAGCCACCCTGAAACCCTGTGTAGCCCAACTTGAATTGGGGCAAGAAAGAAGTATTTGCTTGCCTTGACTAGGTCACATGACAAGAAGACACACATAGAATAAAGCTGGATACACAGGACATCAAGGATTTTCCAAAGATCATATCCTTGAAGTTTTCACATAGCCCTGACTCTTACCCCATACACACCAGAGGATACCTTTCCTCTCAGATTATTTTTATGAGTATCAGTTGTTGCATTTATGTCCATATTTGAAATGTGGGTTTTTTTATTTGAAACTGTAGCTTACATGGAAATCACAAAAGATAGTCAAGTGTGAACAAGATGATCCGAAAATAACCCAAGAAGAGTCCAAGGTAAGTGTCAAGGCAACCGAGAGTGGGTGTGGACCACATGGCCTGGAAAACAGCTGGTCAGTTAGACACAATCATCACAGGTGCTGCAAATTCTCTGCGCTTTGGCCTGTATCGGACTTGACATAGCCAGAGCCATTTCCTTGGCCTTACTTAAGAGTTTCTCTCTACAGAAGATTTTATTCTCTCTTCTGTTTGGAAGAACGGAGCATATATGAGTTCAAACTTTTGAGGGAGTGAAGTCCCCCATCTAAACGCTGGCTCTGGTCTTAATCTAAGCATGTGGTTAGGCTGTTTCATCGTTCTCTCGCAGTCTTGGCTTGAGGGATGGATGAGATGGTGCAGATGGAAGATTCTTTCCTCCTTGTGCTATCTGCATGCTCACAGAGTTATCTAGTAATTCTGAAGTTGTTACTTAGAAGTCTGCCTGAGGTTATGCATAGAGGCAGACCTAGGAACGGTAATTGTCATCTGAAGGTTAAATAAGGTATATTTATTTATTGCAATCCAAAAAGGGTTTGTTCATTAGACCCTAAATTATTTAATGATCTCATTTTATAAACATATCATGAACGTGAAGCATTTATCTAATTATGTTTTAGATCTAAGGGCCCAAAACCAAACACAAGCTATCTAATTAAAAGTGCAAGAGTTGGAGACTTTTTTTTTAACTGAGAAAGCCGAAGAAATTCTCTTAACATTTTTTCCAGAATCACATCTTTGTCCTAATCCAACTTCCCTATACATTCAAAAACCCACACTATTTGAAGCCTCTGAAGAAATGGAGATGCTGAAGATAACAGAGAGAAAGGATGTAGAATTCATATCCTATCTTCTGCTGAGCAGTTTAGTACTAGAGGCCACTGGGGACCACACACAGGCAGTCCAAAGCCAGCAAGCAAACCTGCTTGACTGTGCTCCTGTAGGAAACATCTAGGAAGAAGGAAATGGTGGGTCTGAGGCTGCATCAGGAAGAAATTGGAGATAAGACCAGAAAGGGTTAAAAAAAAAAAAAAGAAGACCCTTACTATGCTTGCTGCATAAGCAGTCAAGAGATCAATCAGTATTCTCCAGAGATCCTTCCTTTGCAGAGCAAGTTTTGCTGCAGGTAACCCAGCCATAACCAATAGGAAACACATGGGGTCTGGCAATGGTGACTGTCAGCATCTCAGCCTTTTTAAGAACTACTGCCACCCTTTGCTGTAGAATGTCACTAGGCCTGGGAGCCATCTGTTCCGTGGCATTCTGGTTTAATTATTGCGTGATGCACAGCATCTCTTTTGCTTCTTTTCCCCTGGCATGGTAGGACTCAGGCCAGCCGCTGAAGGAGGTATCTGTTGACTGGTTCTCCAGTCAACGTTATGACTCACACCACTGGCCTGAAAAAATAGCTCTCGGGGCGTCTGGATGACTGACCTTGGTGTCATAGAAGTAACTGTGCAGAGTGCAGGTGTCAGATCACAGGGTCTGGATGGAAGAAGGAAAATAAAGCCGAGTATAGAAGTGTGGCGATTCTGCTCTGCCTCCAACATACACCCCAAATGCAACCGCTCCTCTCCCTCTGTATCCTGTTACTCCCTGCTTCTAAAGTCACCATGACATGGGCAGCTAAAATCGCCTCGGACACTATTCTCCTTGCTTCTCATTTTACTCCTAAACCATCCATTTTCTATACCAGGAGAAAATTGTTTTTTCAAATAACAAATTGACTCTGTTCCCTGCCCCCTCCCCAGAGTTACGCTGCAATCAGAATAAACATCCAAACTCCACCTACTAGCTCCAGGGCCCTATAATACAACCTAGACAACTCCTTCTGAACGCTGTGGAAATGTTTCTCAACCTTCCTAATACTCTGCCTTCTGAATACAGTTCCTCACGCTGGGGTGACCTTAACCATAAAATTACATTGTTGCTGTTTCTTAACTTATTATAGTGAATCATAATATAAATACCTGATACACAGATGGGTATAGGCAACCCCGTGAAAGGGTTATTCGACACCCCCAAAGGGATCACAACCCATGGGTTGAGAACCACGGGGATTCTATAAGTCCTTCTAGAAGCTACGAGGACCCATAATCGAGGCCTTAGCTGCCTTTCCTACATCTTCTACCTGCTGTACTCATCTACCTGCTCCTGATCACCAAATGTGCACCTCCTTCCTGACCTTAGCCTTCGCAATAACTTCCCCATAAAACGCATTTCTTCCAACTATCTCTCAGGCTAAGATTCATTATGTAGGGCCTCCGCTCAAGCATCATCTCACTACAGAGGCCTTTCCCGCCACCTCTCTCTCACATCACCCACCCACACCTCTAACACACCGCTGCTCACGTTCTGATTTTAGTGCCTTTTCTTGCACAGACCATTATAGTAATGATGTTTTTGTTATGTCCCCAACTATAATGAAAGTTCCTCATGGAGACAAAGGGCTTACCAATCTTTGTTCCCCATAGAGAGAAAGTGAGTGAGTGTGTGTGTGTGTGTGTGTGTGTGTGTGTGTGTGTGTGTTAGTTTATTATAGTGGCCAATATAAAAGAGTGTTCTCCAAATAGTTAAGGAGATAAAACAGGGAAGAAAGTATAGTGATATTTTATTTGTATTTTAATAAATAAAGCTAAAGATCAGAGTGCAAAACTAGTCACACTAGTCAGTCATACAGGCCAGGCAATGGTGGCACATACCTTTAGTCCCAGCAGCCACACTACTTAGCCAGAGAGGACAGGAGGTAGTGGTGCACGCCTTTAATACCAGCACTAGAGAGGAATCTAAGGCATATGAGACAGGAACTGGCTCTCTTTTCTGTCTGAAGATTTCAAAAGTAAGAGCTCTCTAGTGGCTTGGTGCTTTGCTTTTCTAATCTTCAGCTTGAACCCCAATATCTGTGTCTGGGTTTTTATTATTCATACTACAGAAAGAATATAGTGAGGGATAAAATACTGAGCAAAAGTCCTGGACCAAGCTAACTGCAGAGCTAGTTTCAGGACAGCCAGGCCTACACAGAGAAAATGTCTCTGGAAAGTGGGGGGGGGGCAAGTTCTTCAGGACTCATAATTTTTGAGAAAATCCGTTTTAAAACTATATAACTCAAAGGCAAAATGAAAAGATGAAAGCTCCACGCAGGGAATTCTGTTCGGCCACAAAGCTCTGGATGCTGTAAGGCCCCCATCGATGGTAAACGGATGCGTCAAGAGCCAGCAGACCATCGCTGAGATGCTGTGCCTGCCTTGTACATTTTCATCTGTGAAGGCTTTGATCCTTTTCTTTCAACAGGTGAAGTTACAACAGCTGGAATCTTCCTGTGAAGACCAAGAAAAGGAACTTGGCAAGGTAAGAGCAAGACTTCAAAGTTCTTCCCAAGAAGGAGAAACATAACACACACACACCCCAGCAACCTAGTGTAACCCTCAAAAGACTGATGATTCTTCAGCTTCCAGACTTAGGGCCAGAATGGGTCTAAACAGTGGTTTGTTTGTTTGTTTGTTTGTTTTTAAGAAGATAAACCCAATCCTCTATATTTTCTTCAATTGAACATTTTTACAGAACATACCCCAACATCTGTGTCTAACACATACTTGTATATACTTCTTTCCCAAATTTCCTGAATAATTCCCTTTTGGACTATAAAATATGATTTATTTGTACTCAAAAATGAAATGAATTAATACATACAGCGAAAGTTTACATTGTGGGTCTAGAAACAGGGTTGGGGGGACATAGGTAAACTGAGAAAACTTTAATTCCACTTTGGTTTCCAGATAATGGAAGACTATATGTTTGTGTCTCAGCTCTGCGAAGATCAAGCTCTCTGCATAAAGGTACAGCTTCTCATGCAAGGGACAGCAAAGGGATTGTTCAGGAGCAGGATGAAATGTAGCCAGGCTGCCCAAGGAATAACTGCCTAGAAAAAAAAATTATCTCAATATAGTACTAAGGAGAAACTGTATGGTCATCAATCCCTGACACATATCACCCTACCGCTCCTTGATTCTTGGTAACTGCTGTTATGCCATCTCAGTGTCTGTGTTCTTAAATTAATAACAATCCTGTCTCCATGTCTCACCCCAGGTACTCTTGGGAACCTATCCACCACTGAGGAGTAAGGGGAGAGAAGGTGGTGGGTTGAGTGGCCGTGGGAAATACTAAGTATTCATTGTATAGTCTGGTGAAAAGTGTTTGTATGTTTAGAAGAATCGTCAAGTGCCCAAATAGTAACTGTGGCTCCCTTCAATTCTCTTTAAAGAAGTACCAGGAAGCATTGAAGAGAATAGAAGAAGAGCTAGAGACTGGATTCCTTGAAAGAGAAGTGTGAGCATTGATGGAGGGACATGCTGGTTTGGTGGTAACCCCTTCTCAGCTGAGTCGGAGTCAACTCTGCCCTGGTCCCCTCTAGAATGAGAGGAGCCCCTCCTTTTGTGCTCTCGTTAGAATCACAGTCTTAAAAGACTACAGAAACACGTCTTCATAACTTTATCCCACTGTTACATTATCATTTGGGTTAATATTAAGAGCATAAGCACACATTTTAAAAAGTGCTGGTGTCTGAAATCCTTGGTACGTGGGGTAGTCCTTACTGTTCACAGGATGAACCTCAAACCATCAGCATCCTTACTTCTAACTCTGTAAAATCCCAGTCGTGACACAGTCATGAGTTACACCCCTGGCGACACTGATGAGATGTGTTCCAAAACTTAGAACTCTACTGAGTGCTGAACACTCAAAACTAGAAAGGACAAGGCTCTTGCTCTCCTTCTCAGGGATACAGAGCACAGAACCAAAACAATGAGCCTTGCCTCCATCACTTCACCCTCTTTGTGAGCTAGTCTTAATGAATATGCATTTCTGTTTATTAAATTTCTGGAGAGTCTTTGACTCAACGACAGGAAGCCGAAACTGCTTAATCCTCTAAGTCAGCCATTTACAAATGGCAGCATTTCCTTCCAGAAGCCAGGTCCTAAGACATGGAGGTTCTTGGTCCTGAAGAACACCTTCTGGTCTTTCTAGATGCTTGTTGGATATTAGACTGGGACTTCATTGTTAAGCTGAGGTTCTGGAAGAGAGTTTTCTGGTAGATCTCTCTGTGCCTGCTATTGGAGGCCTCTATCCATCACTGACTGACTTCTGAGTACTTATAAATGGGTAATGTGTTCAAGGAACTGGCTTTCTGTTTAAATTTATTTAAACAACTATTGGTCATGACTACACTATGGGATAAGGTATCTTTTAAATAACTGTCCTCTGTGTTATGAATATTTGAATACTTTGCTCAATCTCTTTTGTGGTTCCTTTTCTTCCTAGATCAAAAGTATTAAGCATGGATTCTGAGAGAGAAAAGACTAACCGCCTAACTAATAAGGTAAGAATTCCGCTCCTTCTGCTCAGTGCCTTCACCTACCAAAGGAGTTTCTAGGAACTGTGAGTCACCAAATGGATGCCCAGTTTTCTCACGGCCCTTTGCAAACATTTCCAATTCTACCCACCACCAACCAAGTTGCAAAGAAGCAATTGTCTATTCCCGTTTTACCCACTCAAAAGACAGAGTCTCCAAAGCTAACCTAAGACCGAAGAGTTCCGTTCAAAACTGGAAGAAGCATTAATGGAACATGAATTACTGTATAGAGGAGGCCGACACAGCACACACCCTTTCTCTCCTATTATCACAAAATGCTCTTCTGTTCCTCCCAGCACCGTCTTGAATCTTCCGCAACACCGGGCGCCAGGTGTCTAGCAGCATATAGCTGAAGTAGTTCTGCAAGTTAAAACACAGAAAGTCGGACTTCTTTATGTCACACTTCAGTGTCTGCCCGTAGTTAGCATCATGAAGTCACCAGTTCACAGGCCAAGGTCTGAAATCGCAGAACTTTTTGGAAGGAGCACCTACCATGGCCCTCCAGCTCCCTCAGGCTACAGAACCCATTTCCAGTTTCTGATTCCAGTTCTACTGGCTTCAAACTGTGGGCAGAACTTCTCTTACGCTTGATATCAAAGAGACTTTATAAAGGCAATAAAAAAGCTGAGAAAAGATTTTGGAAGAGAGATATCAAAGAAATCCAGCCAGGCAAGTGGTGGCACACACTTTTAATCTCAGCACTTAGGAGGCAGAAGCAGGGGGATCTCTGTGAGTTTGAGGCCAGCCTGGTCTACAGAGGAAGTTCCAGGACAGCTAGGGCAGACAGACCATGTCTCAAAAAAGAAAAATAAAAGAAAATAGAAGAAAGAATCCAAAAATAAAGAAAAGAAAGAAATCCAGAAAGCCTCATTTTGAGATTACTCTTTTTGAAACTTCTCTCTTAGGACATGTCTGTATGATTCCCATGGGCTATAAATTCCTCTTGGTTAAGTAGAAGGCAAATGAGCAATTTAAAGAGCGAGAAATGTGGACTCAGAGGGCCCAGTTTGTAGGTCATTTAACAGCTATATTATTTCCTCATTAATAATTATCTTTCTCTAGTTTATATCAGTCTCGTGTGTGTGTGTGTGTGTGTGTGTGTGTGTGTGTGTGTGTGTGTGTGTGTGTGTGTAAAAACCAAGGCTGAAAAGATGGCTCAGCTGTTAAGAGCGCTTTCTGTCCTTGCAGAGGACCCAAGCTGAGTTCTCAGCACCCACCCAAGTCATTCAGTTCACAACCATCTAGAAGGCCAAGCTCCAGAGGGTTGGACACATCTTCTGGCTTCCATGAACACCCAGACCTTCACACACATCCACACACAGACACACAGAAGTTTAAAAAGAAATAAAATAAATCTTGACAAAGTAACTTTCATCTTTGAAAATTACATGTGTTTGTGTGTATATCAAGAATTTGTAAGATTTATGTAAACAAAACATTCAACTGTTGATCACTAATGTTACCTGGCAACTTCCAGAAACTGCTTATTTACTGTTGGTGTTTCTTCCAGGGTGGCTCCATCACCAAAGAGGCTTTACGATTCAGTAAAAGGTAAGCCAGGCCTCTTCCAATAAACTTCCTGAAAAGCTGAGGCGCCAGGATCTATGCTGGCATAGAGCAAAATATAAACAAGGAGAACCTGATACACACATGTATGCACACACACATGCGTGCACACGTGCATGCAAACACACACACATCAGCAGAGTAGTGTCACTGGCTGTGTAGCTCAGTTCCAGCGTTATGACTTGTGATCCAAAGGCGACTGATAAACTCAGCTCTGCAGTGTCAGGAGTTAGCAGCTTAGCTGTGATGAGGACCAGAAGTCTTCACTCTCAATCAAGATGCGGTAGCCCTCACATTTACTCCCTGACTCCCTTTGGTGGCTTGAAGTAGCTTGTTGCGCACAGTTTTCCGGTAGCTATGATAGACAGGAAGTGGGAGGACCGAACCCCTAGATGGAAGTGCACCACTGTCTAACAGCAGACCTACGAAACAGGAAACATCCGGGGAAAGAAACCCCTAATAGTATCCAGCACAGAATACAATCTTTAAACTTTTCCAATGAACAGGGATTCCAGATTGAACACCTGACTACATGTTAGTCCTGAGGAAAACGCCATGACAGCAAAGAACAATTAGTATTCAGTAAGCCCCTCCACATGCAGGAAAAGGCCAAATTATGTCCCGTATGATCTACTTAAGAAGACATAAAGAAACATATTCAAAGTGGCATGAAATATGGTTTACAAAGCGTCTCATCAGAACAGTTAGAATTATTGGTACTTAAAAGTCAACTCCGATTGCCTGGGAAGTTTGCTTAAAGAGAACACACTTTCATACCACATATGTGAAGTATTACATGCTCCTGTGTCCCTAGCTAGGACACCCCTGAAACAATGAGCAGAATGCTCCCAGAACCCCCAGGCCACCCCTCGAATCCCTAACACCAAAGCCCAGCAGGGATTCACTCTGATTGCTGCCATGTTTAATTCCCATTAAGTCCCCTGCACTGTAGTACATGCATGAAGGGCAAACTAAGAATGACCTTGCAGACATTTAGCAAACCTGCAAGGACTTTGAATAGAAAAATGGGAGTACCTCTCTAGACTTCCTTTTGTTTTCCTGTTTAGCCTTTTGAAACAGGAGTTCACTATGCCAGTCTCCAATTCATAACCTTCCTGCCTCACCTCCCAAGTGCTGGGGCTACCAGCATATGCCATCACACTTCTCAAACGTTGATTCCAGCTAAATAAAAGGTTGACAGACAAGGTCCTATTAAAATGAAGAGTATTTGTTCTCTGATACCTGAGAACCAGAGGACGTTACAAAGGTAGACGAGTGTAGATCATTACACACGATGGAAAGGTGTCTACATCCACAGTACATAAAGAGTTCCTGTAAGTCAGCAAGCACAAACTGAGAGGTAAATGGGCAAGAGGAAGGAAACACGTGAGACCAACTCGCCTAGGGCCTGCTGTTTAGCTTCAGTGTTCATTGTGGAAATGTGAATTGAAGCCAAATGAGTTCTTATTTTATAACTGTTTGACTGGCAAAAATCTAAGCATCTGATAAAATTGTGTTGGCGGAGTTGGGAGCCCATAGACATACATACTTAGAGGCAGCTAACTACTTTGGAAAATAATTGGGAAAAAAAAACCTAAGGGAACAAAATGAAGTTTCATGGTGATAAATAGCAACGAACATAAAATAAAATAGTGCATGGAAAGAGTAACTGGGAGTCTTAGGGAATGACGGCGGTGTGTGGAGATATCAGAGGCTCTCAGGTCTGAGTTTCTATTCTGTCCCGGGTTTCGTAACCCCCAATTAACCGTTTCTGGGATTTCTCTTTCAGGGTTTTCCGCCCCTTCTTGTTTACCACACTGTTTTTCATCACTCTGCTGGGTTACCTGATCTTCCATTTAAGCATTATAAACCCCGACCTCCTCATCAACGTGCTGCCCAAGATCCTGAGCAGGGACGTCTTGTGGAAGCTGCGGTGCTTCCTCTTCCCGTCCCTCACCCTTGAGACAGGAGACATGTTACCGCACTGATCCCAAGTGTCCGTAGGCAGCAGAAGGCAAGAGGGATACAGACTTGGAGATGGGAGGTGGCGAAATTGTGGAGGGTAGAGGGATTCCTCACTTCTCCCCTTGGTGTTAGCCTGCTTGGTGATTATTTGTTCCATGTCACTTTTCCAAGATTAGCCTTGCCCAGTAAAGAACTCTGTCAATGAGTCTCTGGATGAGTGGATAAAACAAACGAACGGTACACTGTGCTGATAAACCTGGGTAATTTCAGAATTCTATAGATACTTGTAAAGTTAGAACTGACCAATGAGTTCCATGAATCTCCAAAATCTAATGACCAGTGTCCCTGAAATGCAGAAGATCCACACACAATACACAACTCAGAGTTGATCTTATATCAGATAGAAAGCAGTGTCAGCCGGGTGGTGGTGGCGCACGCCTTTAATCCCAGCACTCGGGAGGCAGAGGCAGGTGGATCTCTGTGAGTTCAAGACCAGCCTGGTCTATTACAAGAGCTAGTTCCAGGACTGGCTCCAAAGCTGCAGAGAAACCCTGTCTCGAAAAACCAAAAAAAAAAAAAAAAAAAAAAAAAAAAAAAAAAAAAAAAAAAAAAAAAAAAAAAAAAAAAAAAAAAAAAAAAAAAGAAAAGAAAGAAAGAAAGAAAAGAAAAAAAAAAGAAAGCAGTGTCAACTGACCTAGAGTGTGTATCCATCAACAGGCTTGGCTGTGGTGTCCCACAGGCCCCATCAGATACTCAGGAGACAAGGCATGAGCTCCAGATGAGCAGAGGCGCTATAGGAAAGTCCTCTCTCCAGAGTAATAATAATAACAGTAAAAACAACAGCCAAACGACCAGAATCTGTGACTGCAAGAGATTATAATATTATAATAGGCAAGGCTGGAAGAAACCTCAAAACATCATGGGGGTTTCATTTCCCTTTCTTTCTCTTTGATCATCCCCTTTTTAATTTGACTGAAATTCTGCACTACCCAATTAGCAACCTCAGCAAAAAGAAACTATCTTTGCCAACAGCTCTAGTTGCAAAGCCCAAAGAACACAGACTGGCTCATCTGAGGTAAATCATTTACCTCCTGTCCCACCACCACTGTGGCCAGCAGGACAGACTCTCTGATTGGTCAGTCCTAAAGCGGCTATCCAATTCCTTGTTAGGGAATATGGGAGGAGGTAAAAAGGAGAAGAGGAATTGGGAACTGGCTCAATGGGTAAGAGAGTTTTGCTGTGGACCAATGAGGACCTGAGTTCAAATCCCTGCCCCCATGCCTGTAAGCTCAGTGCTGAAGAAGAGAGACAGACAGCTCTTGGGAACTCGCCGCCAAGCAGCTGAGCCAAAGGAGCGGGCTTCATAGTAGCTGAGACCCTGACTGGAGGAAGCAGGAGATTAATAGAGCAGGACGTTGGATCCCCTCCCCTGTCCTCCGTCAGAGCCCGTGTGTGAGAAATAGCTAAGGGAACCAGCCCAGAGACATTGCACATAGTGTGTTTCCCACAGGAAAAGAGTCTGTGTTTGCAGAAATGGGGAGAGGAATGCTTGACAAGCAAAGGCAACTCCAGCAATTACACAAACCTAAAGCTGGAGCCCCATCTGTCTTCCCCCAAGGAAACTTAGATGGCCTCAAGATCATAGACAGAGATACTGAAAACTCCTACAGACAGAGCGAGATAAGAATCGTGTCATTAATCAGGTCTCTAGAGCGGCAATAAACAAGGACTCTAAACCGGCACACAACCGCTCTAACCCACTTCTGAAGCTCAGGGTCGTCTCCACAGGCCCACAGCCCTTGCTTTTCCAAAACCGCCAAAGCACCCGAGTGCCTTACAACAGGGTGGCTAAGTTCAGACTCCCTCCGGAAGTGCGCCCCCCGCCGTCCCCCCCCCCCACACCCCGTGTCCGCACCCCTGAGAGTTCTGAAGAGCTCACCGCTGGCCAGGAATGAACAGGAGCCAGCACAGGCCACTGCTATTGCTGTTTGAGACCACATGATGTCACTGTTGAAAAGGGAGCTACACGAGGTGCAGGGATCATTTGATTAACAAATAAAGACACAGCGGATAGCGGAAAAAGATGCTACCGACACGTGAGGCCAGGAGAGAAAGACAAGCCTGTCCAGGAACCTTAGAGGAAACCCAAGGTCCCAGTCTCTGTGTGCCCTGCAGAGACAGGTGAGTCCATCCCTCTGCGCCATGCCTACACAGACAGATCAGGAAACAACGCGCTCGCTCAGGGGCCCTCTATCCAAATCATTAGCACCAAGGTCAAGCTCTTAGAATAAAGATGGCTTTTAACTTTTGGTCTATCAGGGAAAATTTTGGTGACTAAAGCCAGCCTGTTCTCAAGAGACCACCAAACACCTCCCCGCCCCTGTTTCCTGTAGTCAGGATCCTTTCCTTTTAGGCCCTTGGAACCCAAAGGATCCACAAGGTCACCTAAGCCAGGCTCCAGGGTGCACACATCTTTCCTGCATCCACTTTCCACTCTCCTCCAAAATGCTGCCCCTAGAGAAATGCACAAAAACGCAGTTTAGACTACTACTGTCATCAGACACAAATCTAGTTCCTAAGCCGCCGCTAGCTGGGCTGTGTAAGCAACATCTCTACATCCCTACATTCCCAAATAATGATTCTGAATCCTGTGTTTGCGTCGCTCCTGTCTGGGGGAGGAAAAAGAATTAAAAGTGTAATATTTTGGCCTGTTTCCTTAAGAGACAGGCCACGCCCACTCCCTTTCAGCTTCCAGCCTGTGACCCTGACTCTCTCTCTGTTCAGCTCTCTCACGGGAGCAGAAGCCGCTTCTCTTCCCTCCCCCCTCTCTCTCTCCTCTCTCTCTCTCTCTCTATCTCTCTATCTCTTTTCTAATAAACGTCTAACTTTATATGATGTGTCTGCCAGTCTCTTGCCATGCCTGCCAGCTTGCCCTGGGACTGGCTGCTCAGGCTCCGCGCTCCACCACTGCCCGCCATGCCCTCCCTCTGTGCTGTGCTCTGCCCGCTTTTTTTTTTAAAAAAGAACATTTCTGGAGGAAGAAAAAGAATAAAAAGAAGCTGTTGTTAAACTAAGGTTGGCGATTCAGACAAGGGAGGCACAGCGTCTGTCCTTGAGGAGAGGAGAAAGGGAAACAGATACGAGGGGTCATGAAGGGGAGGGGAGTAACTCCCCGTGATGATGCCCAATGGGCGGTGATGTCAGATCTGTGGGCTAGGCTGGACCATGAGGTCAGCTGCCACTGGCAGTGACCCACTTACCAAAAAAATTAAAACCAAGTCATTAGGCACACAAACTGGCCTTCCTGGGGCTTGGATAGAATAATAAAACTCCAGTTGGCTGCAAGGGTGGTATGGGAGGAGCTTGGGGGATACATGGGATCAAATACACTGTGTAAAATGAAATTCTAAAAAATTCATTTAAAAAATATTTTTAAAACCTAGGGCTGAGGGGATGGCTCAGTAGTAAAATTCCTGCTGTAAAAGCATGAGAACCTGACTTCAAATCCCTGGCCTAGCACCTGTGTAACCTACCGGTGACCCCAAGGCTGAGCAAACAAAGGCAAGCAGATCCCAGAGGCTTGGTGTCCAGTCTAGCTGAAACTGTGAGCTCCTGGTTCATATTTTGGGTATACATATTGGTTTTTGAGACAGGGTTTCTTTGTAGCTTTGGAGCCTGTCCTGGAACTAGCTCTCGTAGACCAGGCTGGCCTCGAACTCACAGAGATCTGCGTGCCTCTGCCTCCTGAGTGCTGGGGTTCAAGGCGTGTGACATCACCGCCCAGCTTGGCCTAATGTTTTCGGTGGAAGGGACTACACAGAAGTACTAAAAGACTGATGCACAAGCAAGCAGATCTCCGTGAGTTTGAGGCCAGACTGGTCTACACAGCAAGTTTCAGGCTAGTCAGCTACAAAGTGAGGTCCTGTCCTAAATGAGGGTGGGCAACTTAACCTGTTAAATTGTATGGAGCTGTAACTTTGACTTGTAGCCTAACACTGCAGTATCCCAAATGGTAAGGCCAAACACCATGCTGAGCCCTGGAGGGTTACCAGAACAGGTATGCATTACACAACCACACTGGTCCTTCCTTCCCCGAGCCTAGTACTTTGCTCCCACTGGGCCGCCTGTGTTTGTGTTCCGGACTCCCTTCTAGGCATACAGAAAAGTGATATGAAGGAACCCTCTACCAGATTTCTGCCCGGTGAGGGGAGTCGACACTCTCTAACCTCATACATTGGAAACTCAGAAGTGGAAAAGAAAAAGCACTTCCACACATTGCGATTTCAGAATCCTTTAAAGAAAACGTTAAAAATTCCTTCGCCTTTCGTGACCGTTCCATCCTTCTAGTTTCTCTGCTGTGGCTGAGTGGGAGAACGCCGAGAAAACAGCTTGAAGCCGCAGTACCAGCTTGGCATCTCTAGAATTTGTCTCATATTGTTTAAAAATAACGCTGGGTGCTGAGTGCATTGCTTGGGGTCGGAACACAGTAGCTGAGGATTAAGATGAACTGCTGCTCCTATGACGACCACTACACTGCCTTTAAGCGGCTTGAAATCTTAACGCTGTGGTGTTCAGAAGCAGAGACGTTAAGGTAGAGTCAAGGTGCTGTGGTTAGCGTCACTGCTTTGAAAACTCCTCTGATAAAGGGCCCAAGAAACCTCCCGGGTGCTTGCTGTGAGCTTGAGGCAGGGCGCATGCACCACATAAAAAAAAATCAGAGGCTACGTGCAACATGACCAGAGAGCTGCATCTGCTGGCTAGCTGGTCTCTGCAGCGTTTTATTCCTGAGACCTAGACACTGCCTTTCCAAATGGTGTCTCCATCACAGCAGGCAAATGGGTAGCACGTCTGAGCCATTGCAGCTGGGAGGCCCTTGAATTGGACCACAGCTGCAGGTATTCTGTGTGAACAGTAGATGGCACTGTTCCCCGACACACGGAACTCTCTCTGTTGCCCTCTTGTTCCTATGGTGCTTTTCAAAGGATGGTCTCTAGGCTAGAAGGTCAAGAGTACAAAAGACAAAGTGCCTGGCAACCAAGAACCGTCAATACCTTGAGTTAGAATCATTCCAATCCACAGACTGAATGCCCTGAGTAGACTCCCGCCCCCCTGTCGTTAAGCTTAAGTGCACCTTGAAGTAGGACTTGCTGCTTTGAGAACTCTGCATACAGTAAGATAAACAGAAAGCTCTCTGGTTTTGTGGAGACAGGGGACAGATAGATATATGACTCCTCCCACTGCAGCAGTTCCTCGTACTCAGTGAAGCTTCTTTCCTCTCCCTCCATACTTGGGAAAATTGAAACCAAGGCTTCTACCCAGAGCGTTCGTTTCTTCCTCTCAGGTTATTTTTTCCACATAGAAAAACCAAAGTTCAGATCCTGGTATGGCAGCGCTCACCTGTAATTTAAGAACATGGGAGATAGAGGAGGGAGGATCAAGGAACTCAAGGACATCATAGGCTACAGAGTGAGTTTAAGGCCAGCCTGGGCTACATGAGAGACCTTGCCTGGGAAGCCGAAGCTGAGTGACCCGACTTCATTCTGATACATCTGTAAGGTGTTCCTTGCAGTCCTAATGCTTTCTATGAAACAGCCCCTCACAGCAGATGTGATGTTCATGGTCATGACTTTGATTTGTAGGCCACCAGTTACATGCCAGACAACTTTCTGTTTCTTGTGCATCAAGCATCATTGCATTAAATGCAATCTCCCACGATAAATGTCATTGTGCCCAATTTATAAGCAAGCCTTTTTCTAGAAACAAATGACACTGATTTCTAAGGTTTTGGGCTTGAAATTCTGGGAACCAGGTTTGGCTCTTACTCTACCTACAACTTGGCTCCTAAACTCTCTAGTTCTTCTGAAGATAGGTAGACCAGATGTCTAGCCGGGGAAAGACTGGGGTATATCCATGAAAGGGGGATGTTTACCTACCTCTGTACAGGAAAATTGCAGTCTTTGGTTGTATTAATAGACAGCATAGATGCCAGAGAGACTCTGAGACTAGTCATGGAGTCAGAGAATTGGAAGAGAAGTTAGAGGCTTCTCCTTCCAGAACAGTCCACCAGAGTTTAACTGTGAGGTGGAAGGGAAGGGTAGTGTTAAAATTTAAATTTTCTTGAAGTGATTTTCCCCCCTAGATTGTATCCTTGGATTCCATGTTTTTACAAAAAGAAATTTTAATCCAAATGATCAGATTTACATAATTTTGGGTATTGCACAGAATACACAAGCTCTCTAGATGTCCACCGAGATCTAGCATTGTTTCACGGCCTCCCCCGGACCGCCAGCTGCCTGGAAGTCTGTGGGATCTGGAATCTGAATCTCAGGTCAGTAGCCCAGTAGCATTTTGTCTTACCTAGTTCAAAAAACAGCCTCCTGCAGAGAAGAGCCTTGTACTGTGTCCCCAGAACATCCCTCCAGATCATCACCAACCCATTTCCAGTCACAAGAAGCTAACCTAACCTATGGGAACTTTCAGATATGCTAATAAGATCTCCATCTGTGGGAGCCAGGCTGGGCATGCGAAAGGCTTTCTTTTTTAATTCTTTTGTTGTTGTTTCAGGCAGACATGCTCTCATACAGCACAGGTTAGATTTAAAGTCACTATTTCGTCAAGGAAGACCTTGAATTTTTGATACTCCTTCTCCACCACCCCCACCCACCCCGCCTGCCCACCTCCAGGACTTATTCAGGTTTTATTCAGTGATGGAGACCAGGTCCAGGTCCTCCATACCTGGCAGACACTCCCAGCCCTTTTTGTACATTTTCCTATCACTTCAGCACCTCATTAAAGGGAGATGTAAGTGCCTCAGTTTCTTTTTTTATTCCCCAGATTCCTTGTGCAGTACGTACTGTTTAAGTACTTGTAAAACCCTTTCCTTGAGGGCTGGAGAAGCCTCCAAAGAAAGCAGGAGCACTGAGCAGTGCTGTGTCGGATGCTGAACGGTGGGTGACAAGCAGTGGCTCCTTGTGCCTCCACTAATTTGAGATCAACTCCCAACATCCTCACGCCAAACAATTTTGAAAAGACTGAAGGTACCCGGGAGGCTGTGGTGCAAGAGCCTGAGGCAGGAGAATTATAAGAAGTTGGAGGGCAGCTTGGACTGCATTGTGAGTTTCAGGCAAGCCTGGGCTACCAAGTGAGGCCCTGTCTCCAAGACAGAAGCACGGGTGAGGAGGTCTTTGAGAGAGGCAAGTGGGGCCCTCCAGCAGGGGTTACAGGACGTACAGCATACAGAAGGCCTCCATTTCTCAGTCCTGCCTGGCCCACCCACATACTCCCTAAATACGAGCTACAGGCTGATGAACTTGTCCACAGTGTCCTTTCCTTCCTCCCGCTTCTACTTTATGAGGCAGGAAAGGCTCCGTGTCATTTGCCGTCTCCACCAGGATGAACTATGAGGTTTGCTCAAATTCTTCTGTGTTCTGGAACCAGATTTTATTTCTCTTCCTTTCCACTGACTCACCCTGTGTCCCTTAGGCAACAGAGGTCAGAAGGTCGCCTGGGTGGCCGTCAAAACCGTCACCCTCCACGGAAAAGCCCTGTGAACAATGCACAGGGTGCCTGTGGTTTGCAGGGTGTCTTATGCCCAGATACCCAGATGCCGCGCGGGTCTATTCCGCCGTCATCTTCCTGCAGTTCAATCGGGCATTTTGTAGAGGAAAAATATCCTCTCGAGCTCGGCAGAATATAGCACTGCTGCAAAACTTATTTTTATCACGAAGTTTCTCCGCAGTGACTCAGAAAGGATGTAAGAAATAGAAGAGAAAGAAGACGGGAAAGGCAGATGCTTGTTATGCAACTTAAAGAAGGCTGTACCCGTTTCCTCCACACGGTGGCGCAAGCTCCCTAAAAAATGGTCTCAGTTCGGAGAATGGAAACTTTCTCACTGAGGCTGCGAAAAGCTCCGGTGGTTTTGTCGCCATCCACAGCCCACCTCCCGGGGAGAAATCAAAACTCACTGGTTCAGGCCGGACTGACTCTGAGTGAGAAAGCCACCTTCTGTGGAAGGCGAAATCGTGTGCTTTCCCGGTCCAAAGTCTAAAGCCTGTGAGAGATCAGACGGCTTGCAAATCTTGCGGGAAATGCCATCTCAAGCTCTCCTTTGGATTCTTGCTAGTGCAAAGGGAAGAGGGCAGAGAAGCAGGTGGTTGATGCTGTGGCTGCATCGAGGAACCGGACTTCGTTGGGGTACCTTTCCAGCCAGTAGGCAGAAATACTTGTCAACCTATCACGACCAAGACTCCCCGGCTGCCGTGTCTCTGTGGGGACCTAAAGCTTTCTTTTCAACGTTTTTAACACCGAGGGGAATGCCATTAAGAATGTTAAATTAGGGAGAGATGGCTGGGGTGGGGGGAGGATGCTTCCTGTTCTTGGA
This sequence comes from Ondatra zibethicus, assembly GCA_004026605.1. NCBI lineage: Eukaryota > Metazoa > Chordata > Mammalia > Rodentia > Cricetidae > Ondatra > Ondatra zibethicus. The sequence goes on along the minus strand of PVIU01009933.1, from coordinate 47,932 downwards.
GAGGACCCAGTTTGGTACTCAGCACCCATATGGCAGTTGGCAACAGCCTATAACTCCACTTTCAGGGGCTATGACTCCCTCTTCTGTTCTCCACAGGCTCTGCACACACTTGGCGCACATGTTCGCACACTGGCTCACATAAGGCACAGAAACTAAACATAATTTTAATTTAAGAAAAAAGAATGCTAAAGGAGGGGGCGACAGCCCAGTCTTAATGTGCTTGTTCTCAAGCACGAGTTCCAGAGCTGGTCCCCCGGATCTACATTAAGAACTTGGGCACAGTGACATTGTTGAGTGTTTGTAATCCCAAAGCTAGGCAGCAGGCTCAGCAGGACTCCTGGGCTCAAGCATAACCATCCTAGGCACATCCGTGAATCCCAGGCCAATCAGAGGCCTTGTCTCAAAAAAAAAAAAATAAAATAAACGAAAACAAAAACATTGAGATCAGCTCCTGAGGAAAGACCTGTGTGGTGATCTGAATGGGAACTGTCTCCCATATGCTCAGGTACTTGACTCCTGCATCACCAGGAGGTGGCACTGTTTGGGAGGATTATGGAACGTGGAGGAAGTACAGCCTTGATGGAGGAAGTACATCAGTAGGGGTGAGTTTTGAGGGTCCGTGACGTTCTCCCACTTCCGGTTTGCTTTCTCTGCTGTGTGCGCTTGAGTGGAAACGTGTCCCTACCAGTTTCCAACTCTTACCGCCTGCGGCCCTGCCTCCTCCGCCCTTAAGGGCTTTCTTCTGGAACCATAAACCCAATTTGTTCTTCCTTCCAGAAATTACTTTCGTCATGGTAGTTTATCTCAGCAACAAAGAGTGACTGATGCACCCCCTGAGGTTGTACTATGACGTCCATAGGTACACATACAGGTACACAGGCACACACGTGCACACACACATGCACATTCACAGAGAGAATGTTAAATTTGGTGCCCGGCCCACACATACACCCAAAGAATATTAAATTTGGTGCCCAGGCAACAGTAGAAAATGCCAACTGGGACCAATTGCCAGGTATATGAACCATGAATCATGGTCCCAGTCAACAACAGAAGCTGCTGTCGACTTCAGCAAGGGGGAAATGGCCTTCCACGGTGCTGGAGCTGAAAGCAACGGCTGCTGAGAGCAGGTGACAGAGGCGTCTGTCAGCTCGATGGCTTCATGACTCACTAGACAGCCCAAAGCCCTGCTAACCCTGCTATCATCTGTACCCCAATATCTCTCTCTGGCTGAGAAGGAAGGCGATACCCACGGGCAGTTCTCGTCAGAGAACTACATCCATTAGGTTGGCCAGCTTTATCCTTCTAGAAGCAAGTAGCTGAGCCCTGAAGAGATCGTGGTGTCAACTAAATGTCAGCCAAGACAAAAAGGTTGCCAGTGATGGGCTCTAGGGCCAAAAAAATAGAAGTGATGCTGGGTTTGGAAGGATTTTTCTGTTTGTCTCAAATCAGATGTAGAAAGCTGGTGAGCCACGGGCCTGACACATCTCACAGATGAACCACGCGGGTTCCACGGGTTGTTGTTGGTTTTGGTGCTCTTATTGCAAATATTTGCAGTTCTGGAAATACTGTCTAAAAGCCCAGGTTCAGGGGTTACTTTTTTAAATCTGAAGAATATCGTTATCACTGAATAGATTTCTCATATGGCGATCTGTCGAGACTGGCAAATGGCAGTCTGCTACCCGACCTAAGAGAATGGGTCCACAATGGTCCCTATCATCCTTTCCATGTCATACTCAGGCTCTTGGGTTCATGCCACTGGCATGCCGTGTGGGTCCCAACTCATCTTACTGCCTAAGGGGTACCTAGAGAGCGGATCTTCAAAAGGAACATGGTGGTGCCAATGGTATGGGGAGAGAACCAGAGACAGACAGCCTTCCGAGGACAGCGAGATCCTGCTGGCCAGGATGTAAAGAGACCCGGAGGTAGTGCCTAGTGGGCTGAGAGGAAATCACAGGGCTTCCAGGCATCTCCAGCCATGGGAAGAGGACATGTTGATGAAGTTAAGCAACAGGTCCTGATCTCCGCTGGCAACCTTCTGCAAACCAGGAGGTGGCTTCAGGATGCTCACTCCGAGGGTAGAACACTAGGCAAGATTTGGGGGTCATTGTGAGGATTTAAAATTTCCAGGTTGTACTAAGAGGGATCCCAGAAGCTTCCAGAGTATGACGATAGCCCTTAAGCAAAGACAAGGGTTGAATTAAGGTAGGAAAGAAGCACAAGGAATGTAAGTCTGCCTAACACAGAAATGATTATGTGTTTGCATTTATGGCCACACTAGATGCATAATGACCAAAAACGGAGCCAGGCTGGACACCTATGAGCAGGTGAATGCACACAGAGAATGCAGCAAATCTACACGACAGAGCCTCATTCGGTCATGAAGAAGAATGACATTGTCATTTTCAGGAAATAGGAGGGAACCGGAGGTCACCACATTACACGGATAAACCACTCAGAAAGATAATGTGCCATGTTTTCTCTCATATGTAGAATCATGACATAAGCAGATATGTATATGGGACGTGAACAGAGAAGAGGGGATAAAGGGAAACGGAGATCTAAAGAGAAGATGGTGTGCAAGAAAAAGTAAAGGGAGAAGAAACACAAAGCACCACACACTCGTATTCCTCTCATACACAGAGTTTAGATTTAAATCAACATGCATTTGGCATAAGAGCAAAAAATGGGATCATTCAGGTGATGGAAGGGAACAAGGAAAGGTGGGAGAAGGATGGGAAGGGATGAGAGCAAGGGACAAGGATGTGCGTATGGGAACGTGGTAATAAAACCTATTTTTTTGTGTGTCCTAACTAAAAATTAATAATAATAATTTGAAAACTGCCTTTAAAAGGTATCGGCTCCAGGATGAGGAGTGAATGGGGACATCGTTTTCTCAACTTGCTTGACCTCTAACAACTTTCTTTATGAAACAGTTCGACACACTGGGCTCTAGAACTCCCTGTCACGAGAATAACTGTCATTGGTGAGATGTTGGTATAATGTGGGCAGCACTGCTGGGTAATCTTGGTGGAATTAAATTACATTAAACGGTCTCTGCAACTTTTATTTGTGAAGTCAATATGACAAAGCATTCACTGAAGCCCAATGGGCCTCTAATATCTCTAGGGTAGAAATGAAACCAATATATCTCAGTTGGTGCCAGACTGAGATACCAGGGCAACTCCAACATGAAAATCCCAGCTGGGAACAATCACATCCAAGTGAGGTTGCCACCAGAAGTGAAGATGCGTGTCAGAGGAAGAACAGAATGTTCAAACTGTAGCTGGGAACCATGACAAGGCATTGCCATCTGCCATAGAAGCCCCATCTCCTGAGCCTTCAGACCGTCTGCACACCTGCTCAGGCCTGTCACGCGGGTCAGAGGGGTGATCGTGCCATCATTAAAGCCATAGCAAAAGAAAGCAATGGTTCCAGAAATAGTTTTTAGCTGCGTCGTGACACCTATACTGCCTTAAATTTCCTTTCCAGGAGGAAAAAAAAAAACATATTTGGAGGAGAGATTCAGCAGTTGGGAGCTTCGATCTACATAGGGCTGAAGTTTCAGTGTGGTCTGAATTCCTAGACCACCCAGTCACACATAGAATATCAGTAAGTTGTTAAAGGGGTGTCATAGCACATGCTAAGCAGGCCATGTAGACCTGAAAGCATGATATAGTTTCTGTTTGAACCATGATCAGTGTAGGAACCATACCTTCTCAAACCTATCAGATTTCACCTTAAGACTCCCCTTCCCCAAGTTACCAGAAAAGAGAAGGCAAACCCAAACAAAAGCAGCTATGAGACCAATGCAGTAAATTCTCACAGAAAGCCTTGCACATGAAGGACAGCTTGGCCCTTCGGGCCTACAGTCCTTCAACTAGAGATATAGAATGCCCTAGAAGGCATAAGCCTGCCCAGGGTGCTTTAGGAAGGTCTGTCCTCTACTTAGTGGATCTCCTCTAGAAACAGGGTCTTCCATCCTGAATATTAGAAGGTCTCCCCAGCTCAAGGTGGCTCCCCTTAAGAATAACTAAGTGATGGACCACATACTAGGTGACAAAGCAAATCTCAGATACAAAAAAATATGGAATAACCTCATATATCTTGTCGGATCACCATGGTTTAAAATTAGAATTCAACAGCAACACCGATTTCAGAAAGCCCACAAACACATGGAAATTAAGTGATGCTCACCTGAATCATCAATGGATCAAAGAATAAATAAAGGAAGAAATTCGAGACTTCCTAAAATACAACAAATATGACCACACAACATACCCAAACTTATGGGACACACTGAAAGCAGTATTAAAAGGAGAATTCATAGCACTAAATGCCTACATAATGAAGCTGGAAAATTCCCACAAGAGTGAATTAACAGAACACCTGAAAACTCTAGAACAAAAAGAAGCAAACTCACCTAAGAGAACTAGACAGCAGGAAATAATCAAATTGAGAGCTGAAATCAACAAAATAGAAACAAAGAAAACAATACAAAGAATCAATGAGACCCAGTTAGTTCTTTGAAAAACTCAACAAAATAGGCAAACCTTTATCCAAACTAACCAAAAGGCAGAGAGAGAATATCTAAATTAACAAAATCAGAAATGAAAAGGGGGACATAACAACAGACACCGAGGAAATCCAGAGAATCATCAGGTCATACTTCAAAAACCTGTACTCCACAAAATTGGAAAACTTAAAGGAAATGAACAATTTTCTGGATAAATATCACCTACCAAAATTAAATCAAAACCAGATAAGCAAATTAAATAGACCTATAACTGCTAAAGAAATAGAAACAGTCATCAAAAGTCTCCCAACCAAAAAAAAGTCCTGGACCAGATGGTTTCAGCTCAGAATTCTACAAGAGTTTCAAAGAAGAACCAATACCAGTACTCCTCAAAGTGTTCCACACGATAGAAGCAAACTACTTTTATGAGGCTACAATTACCCTGACATGCAAACCACACAAAGATATTACTAAGAAAGAGAATTACAGACCAATCTCACTCATGAACATTGATGCAAAAATACCTAATAAAATACTAGAAAATCGAATCCAAGAATACATCAGAAAAATCATCCACCATGACCAAGTTGGCTTCATCCCAGAGATGCAGGGATGGTTTGACATACAAAAATTTTTCAATGAAATCCACCATATAAACAAACTGGGAAAAAAAAGCATGATTGTCTCATTAGATGCTGAAAAAGCCTTCAACAAAATACAACATCCCTTCATGATAAAGGTCTTGGAGAGAGCAGGGATACAAGGAACATACCTAACATAATAAAGGCAACAGCAAGCCAACAGCCAACATCAACTGAGAGAAACCCACAGTGATCCCACTGAAATCAAGAACAAGACAAGGTTGTCCACTCTCTCCATATCTACCATATCTATTCAATATAGTACTTGAGGCTCTAGCTAGAACAATAAGATAACAAAAGGAGATCAAAAGTATACAAATCAGAAAAGAAGTTTAATTCTCACTATTTGCTAATGATATGATAATTTACATAAGAGATACCAAAAGTTCTATCAAGGGAATGCTATGACTCATAAACACCTTCAGTAATGTAGCAGGATACAAGATTAACTCAAAAAAACCAGTAGACCTCTTTTATATAGATGACAAATGGACTGAGAAAGAAATTAGAGAAACATCATCCTTCACAATAGCCACAAATAACATAAAATATCTTGGAGTAACTCTAACCAAACAAGTAGAAGACCTGTGTGACAAGAACTTTAAATCTTTGAAGAAAGAAATTGAAGAAGACACCAGTAAAAATGGAAATCTTATCAAAAGCAATCTACAGATTCAATGCAATGCCCATCAAAATCCCAGCAAAATTCTTCACAGACCTTGAAAGAATAATATTCAAATTCATATGAAAAAACAAAACCAAGGATAGCCAAAACAATATTGTAAAATAAAGGAATTTCTGGAGGCATCACAATCCCTGACTTCAAACTCTACTATAGAGCTACAATACTGAAAACAGCCTGGTATTAGCATACTAACAGACAGTAGAACCAATGGAAATGATTCGAACACCTGGATATCAATACACATACCTATGAACACCTGATTTTTGACAAAGAAGCAAAAAAAAATATGAAATGGAAAAAAGAAAGCATATTCAACAAATGGTGCTGGCATAACTGGTTATACCATGCTATCAACATGTAGAAGAATGAAAATAGATCCATATCTATTGTCATGCACAAAACTCAAGTTCAAATGGATCAAAGAACTCAACATAAAACCAACCACACTGAACCTCATAGAAGAGAAAGTAGGAAGTACACTTGAACGCATTGACATAGGAGACCACTTCCTAAATATAACCCCAGTAGCTCAGACACTGAGAGAAACAATTAATAAATGGGACCTCCTGAAACTGAGAAGCTTCTGTAAAGCAAAAGACACGATCAACAAGACAAAATGGCAGGCTACAGAATGGGAAAAGATATTCACCAACCCCATATCAGACAGAGGACTGCTCTCCAAAATATACAAAGTACTCAAGAAATTGGTCATCAAAAGAACAAATAATCCAATAAAAAATGGAGTACAGACCTAAACAGAGAACTTTCAACAAAGGCATCCAAAATGGCTGAAAGACACTTAAGGAAATGCTCAATATCCTTAGTCATCAGAGAAATGCAAATCAAAACAACTCTGAGATTCCATCTTACACCTGAAAGAATAGCCAAGATCAAAAACACTGATGACAACTTATGCTGGAGAGAATGTGGGGTAAAGGGAACACTCCTCCATAGCTGGTGGGAGTGCAAACTAGTACAGTCTTTTTGGAAATCAATAGGGTGATTTCTCATAAAATCATACCACAAGGACATGTGCTCAACTATGTTCATAGCAGCATTGTTTGTCCTAGCCAGAACCTGGAAACAACCTGAATGCCCTTCGACCGAAGAATGGATAAAGAAGATGTACATTTACACAATGGTGTACTACACAGCAGAAAAAAAAACATATAACGACATCTTGAAATTTGTGGGCAAATGGGTGGATCTAGAAAACATCATATTGAGTGAGGTAATCCAGACCCAGAAAGACAAATATAATGTGTACTCACTCATAAGTGGGTTTTAGACATAAACAAAGAAAAACTAGCCTACAACTCAGAATCCCAGAGAATCTAGACAACAATGAGGACCCTAAGAGAGACATACATGGATCTAATCTACATGGGAAGTAAAAAAAGTCAAGATCTCCTGAATAAATTGGGAACATGGGAGTCATGGGAGAGGGTAGAAGGGAAGGGGGAGGAAGGGAGAAGATCAGAGAAAAATATATAGCTCAATAAAAATAAAAAATAGTGGATTCTTAGTTTCTCCTTGCCAAAAAAGAATAACTGAGCATTCTTTAACTTGGGCATCGAAGAGATAACAACAGATATGCTACTTGTAAAGATTCATTGAAATTTTTATACAAAGAGAAATACATAGCACTTTTCTAATCACCCTAAGTGTCTGATAGAAAGACAATATAGCAGGTCATGCTCTGAAGTCAGCTTGCTGAGTTTGCTATCTCCTGCCTATGTAACCTAAGCCACATCCCTCAAGCTTCCTAAGATGCTGTTGTGTATAAATGGAGAGTGATAACACATGTCAATCAATGTATATAAGTGAAAACACACATGAAGTGTCTCTTGTGGTATCTAGTGCATAGTAAGATTTGGAAATTATAGCTGCTTGTAATAGGCAAATAAAAACAAATAAAAACTGCTGGACCCTATAAATGTTGTCCAATATGGTACAAGTATCTTTGACCATTTAACATTAATCTTTAAATGGAAGAGGGGAGTTGGGGTCTTGATTATCACAGTGCACCCAAATGCAATTGCAGGTCTATTTATGATAATAGCAGAGAACCAGCATTCGTACACACACAGGCACACTCACATTCACACACACAGGCTCTCACACACGTGCAGGCACACATACTCACACAGAGGTCATGGGAAGATGGGCACAGATAGAGGTGTAAAGTTCTGACCTTGAAGCCTAGGATATTATCACAGACCAAGGCACCTCTGGAAAAGAAAGAAAAAGACTCTGGAGTTGCGGTCCAGCCAAGACTCTGATTTCAGCTTCATGATATTGATTTTTTTAACCTAGCCACTCCAGAATTGCAAGAGAATAAATTTCTGTCATTTCAAGTCATGCAGCTTAATGTTACAACATCCTTGGAAACTAACATAACATTAGGTATGGCGTTCTTATATATTTCTATTGAGTATCTGCTAATGTATAGACTAACATAGACACAAACATACCTGGGTAAGGAATTTAGTCTGTTGTGTGACTTTTCCTGGGGAAGAACAAACCACTGCTCACCCTAGATAAGGCACAGGCAACAGATCAAAACACACACACACATACAATCATAATTTCTGGCTGAATGGCTGTCCTGGAACTCACTCTATAGACCAGGCTGACATCAAACTCAGAGATCCATCTGCCTCTGCCACCCAAGTGCTGGAATTAAAGGTGTGTGCCACCACTGCCAGGCATGAAGTAAAGAAATTTAGAAACCGCTGGAAACTCTCCAAACTTTCAAATCCACAAGGCCCTGCTCTGAGGTTACATTTGCAGTAACTTTAGCTGGAGAGAGGAGACTGTCCCATCTACATCATTGCCAAGCTCCCTGGGAGCTCCAGGGATGTTACTGCCGTGAGCAGTCATCCATGCTGGGCTGGGCCTTTTGGTGAAAAACTGACTTTGAGTCAACCACGTTTATGTAAGTAAACATTCACCCATACTCCCATATGTAACCCCAATCTACTTCATGAACCCTGAAAGTTTTGTATACTTCCCCTGGAACAGAATGCTCCCATTTAGGGGAAATAGCCATACAGCATAGGCGTAATTTATCTGTGTGTCTCTGCCTCAAGATGCAAGCCTGCAATCAAGCAGGCTCAGGGCTGTGTTCTCTTCCTGAGGCTTGACTGAGAAAGAATCTAAGAGATATTCAGTTGTCACAAGTCACTGGGTTGAGGGCCTCTGATTACAATGGATGTTGCCAAATCCACCCTCAGTTCCTTGTGTCCTCTCCACAGAACTCTTCATAAGGCAACTGACGCCCTCAGGTGTGTGAGAGAATGAAGGTACAGTCAACTGCTTTTGTGACTTCATCCCAGACTTCCCAAATTTTCTTCCTTTTTTTTCCTTTGCACCATATGAATACAGACAAAGTGGGGTACATAATTAATGGAGGTCACTTCAAGATTCTAAAAAGGAAGGAAGTTGTCAATTAGAGGAAAGCATACCTCGTGAATCTAGGATGCAATGGCTATCACTTATTAGAAAGGCAAAATCCCAGTACATTGGCAATGACAACTGCCAACAAGGAGCCATGGGATCTTTCATTCATCACAAATTGTAACAGAAAATGGTTCTGCCTGGTCAAATGCCTTAGTTAGGGTTTCTATTGCTGTGGCAATATACCATGACCAAAAGCAACTTGTGAATAAAAGAGTTTATTTGGCTTACACTTACTGGGCTGGCCATTTTTACATCTACTCGACACAAGCCAGAGTCATTTTGGAAGAGGGAACCTCAAGTGAGGAAACGGCACCATAAGATTGTCTTGTGCATTGTGGTACATTCTCTTGATTGATGATTGATAGAGGAGGGTCCATATCAATATAGATGGTGTCATCCCTGGGTTGGTGGTCCTAGGTGCTATAAGAAAATAGGCTGAGTTCAGTTGTATATTATTTGTGTTTTAATAAACTTTGCCTGAAGATCAGAGTGCAAAGCTAGTCACAGTAGTCAGCCATACAGGCTGGACAGTGGTGGCCACACCTTTAATCCCAGCAGCCACACTAGTTAGCCATAGAGGCCAGGCAGTGGTGATGCACAGCTTTAATCTCAGCACTAGAGAAGACTATAAGACAAGGAGAGGAGACAGGTCTCACTCTGAGGATTTGGGAAGGCAGAATTGCCCATTTTTGGTCTGAGGTAGAGGTAAGAGCCAGTGGCTGGCTTATTTGCTTTTCTGATCTTCAGGTTGAAGCCCAATATCTGTCTCTGCGTTTTTATTAACCATGCTATATTTGGTACCCAACAGTTTGGGTACAAATTCATGAAAAAGCCATTTGCCTGTGGCATTACAGTCACCAGCATAGGCCAGAACTACATGCAGTCGGAATCACTAACCTACTGGCTAGGTTTTTCTTTTTTCTCTCCTGGTGGGCTCTCCCTAAACCCCTTCTTGGGCTGCTGCCAAACTAGATAGCTGTCTTGAAATCTAGTCAGGCTTTTACTCTTGTACACAGCAGCAATAAGCCTTATATCTTCTTCAACATCAGTAGCAAATGTGGTAAGACAATTGGGAATTCTTAAAGGGAAGAATTAGTTTAAAAAGAAAGTTTTCCCCATATTAAAAAATTGGAAATACTATTACATTGGAGGGATTTGTGTCTCTGTATGATAGTATGCTGGACAGTTTGAAAATGGAATGATTAAACAAGAGGATAACTAATATAGGTGGATTTATATAATGTCAATTGTAAATATTATCAGCTTTATCATTTTGTTGTATCACTAAAAAAGATACAGGCCCTAAAAAACCAAAAACAGATCACAAAGATATTCAAATCCAGACAGAGGAATTTAGTGGAGAACCAATTTCAACGTTGCGTTATAAGAATAGAGAGGAACAGCCTAAGGATTTCAAATAACCAACCTTAATATATCCAGTAACCATACAGGAATTGCCAAATGATAGGGTAAGAGCCAAATGGACTCCTGTGTCAATGTTAGATTTAAGAAGATTCAAGGAAGCAATAGTCTCATATGGCATGCATTCACCTTTTGTGAAGCAAACATTAAACTCATGGTCAGTTTGTAAATCCTAATGACTGGATAGAGTTGGTTAAAACTGCTTTAGAGCCTGGTCCACAATTACAATGAAGTAGCTGGTTCAGAGAAGAGGCTAAGACTATTAAACAATAGAGTAAAGCTAGAAGTATATAAATCTCTCAAGATCAAATTCTTAGAGAAGTAAATTATACTACTGTAGAAAGGCAACCTCCATATGATGGTCACATCCTGGCTTTATGCCATGCATCAGCTCTGAATATTTGGGACAGAACTGACAAAATAGGAAAGAAGATTGAATCATTTACTAAAGTCATACAGGGTCTAAAAGAAACCTTCATAAATTTCATACAAAGATTGCTATCAGCAGTAAATAGAATGATACCAAATTCAGAAGCTAGACAAATAATAATTGAATCTCTGGTTTTGAAAATGCCAATTCTCTATGCAAAAAGATAATTGGACCATTAAAAGCAAGGTCAGCATCTTTGGAGGAATGGATCTGAGATACAATTAATATTAAATCTCATGATCATGATGATACTTGGATAGGAGAGGCAATTTACAGAGACTTGAAGAAAAATCAAAATGTTAAATGTTTCAATTGTGGCAAACAAGGTCACCTTAAAAGGGATTGTAAACAGAGCAGTCCTAGAAACAATGTTTTTCTAAGCATAATCCATTCATAACAACACCCTGCCCTTCTGGATTATGTAGAAGGTAAGGCAAAGGCAGGCATTGGCCTAATGAATATAGGTCAACAAGGAATATGCAATCCTTTGTCGTTGGAAAAGTCCATGTGGGGCCTTTTGCAGGTCCCTATCCCAAATCTGGTTCAGTCATTCTCTGCCATCATAGAGGAAACTTCTTCCCAGAGCTATTGCCTAATGTATAAAATCATACTGCTGTGGATAATAGAAGAGAGAACAAAAATTTCAGGAGAAACCATAAACTTCTATAAATGAACAAAAACCAAAATTAAAAATACAAATAAATGATATTGTCATTTGAATGTCCGGTGGACACAGGTACAGATGTAACAATAATTTCATCAGAAGCTTGGAAGCCAAATTGGCCACTTTAGGATGTAAATGTTCAGTGTTTAGGGATCAGAACTTTATCTCAGGTAAAGCAGAACACAAGATGGGTCAAATGCATAGGGCCAGAAAGACAGAGAAGAATATTAAAACCATATGTGGCTAACATAGCAATAAATTTGTGGGAACATGATTTGTTAAAGCAATGGAATACTCAGATTAACATTCCCCAATCTTAGAAATGAACCATAAATTAATGTATGTTTCTGGGAAAAATTTAGAAGGTTTTATAAAGAACAATCACTGACCATTCAACTTGTACAAGAACAGGGTAGACAGCTGACAACATTATAACGGCATCAACAGCCCTATCTTTAAAATGGTTGGCAGACAAACCTGTATGGGTTGCACAATGGTCTTTAACAAGAGAGAAACTGCAGGCTTTAGAACAGCTAATACAGGAGCAACTAAATGCCCAGCATATTGAAGAATCAACCATCCTTGGAATTCTCTGGTATTCGCTGTTAAAAAGAAATTTGGAAATTGGAGAATGGTAACAGCTCTTAGGAGCTGTTAATAAGGTGATCCAGCCAATGGGCTCCCTACAGTCTGTCATTCCTTTGCATTCTCAATTACCTAAAGGATGGCCTCATATAGTTATTGGTTTAAAGGTTGTTTCTTCACTATACCTTTACAAGAAAAAGACAGAGAAAAATGTGCCTTCATGGTGCCTATTTATATTAGTTCTTGGCCTGCTAAGAGATATCAGTGAAAGATTCTCCCATAGAGAATGTTAAATAGCCCTACAATGTGCCAATATTTTGTAAGTCAGACATTGGAAATGATACATAAGCAATTTCCTCAGTCTAAAGTTTACCATTACATGGATGACATTTTATTATCTGATTCAAATGTAGATACTTTAGAAAGAATGTTTGAAGAAGTAAAGAAAGTTTTGCACTGTTGTAGATTACAATTTGCTCCTGGAAAAAATTGCAAAGAGGAGATATTATTAATTATTTAGGTTATAAAATAGTTTTACAAAAAAATAGATCCAAAAAGGTATAAATTAGGAGAGATCAATTGCAAACTCTTCTTTATGACTTCCAAAGATTGCTAGGAGACATTTCCCATCTAGTGCACACTATTAGGATAAAACCTGATGAACTGATTAATTTAAACAAAACCTTAGATGGTGACAAGGACTTAAATAGCCCCAGAAAATTATCAGCTGAAGCTGAGAGAGAATTGGCTTTGATTGAAAAGAAATTACAGAAGGCACGTGTGGATTGGGTGGATCCGAATCTTAACTGCATTCTGGTCACGTTATACTCCAATCATTCCCCTACAGGAATTTTAATGCAGAGCGAAGATACTATCTTAGAATGGATCTTTTTACCACATAAACAGGATAAAAAATTAAAATTTTATGTGGAAATAGGTCTCTGAGTTAATTCTAAAAGGAAAATTGAGACTTTGTCAATTGGCAGGAATAGACCCAGCAGAAATCATAGAACCTTTTAATAATGATGAAATTGACAAATTATGGGAAGAAAGTGAACCCTGGCAAAGATCTTGTAGTAATTTTTCAGGAGAGATTAAGAACAACCATCCCAAAAATAGAGAATTCAAATTATAAAGAGAATTAACTGTATCCTTCCTCACATTGTATGGGACATACCAATAACTGGAGCCCCTACATTCTATACTAATGCAAATTAATTGGGAAAGTCAGGTTAAAAATCAGAAAATTTAAGTACAGAAAATTTAAGTAAAGTGGATCAAACCCCTATGAGTCTGTCCAAAAGTCAGAATTATATGCTATTCTCATAGTACTAAGGAATTTTAAAGAACCTCTCAACATAGTTACCAATTCACAACATACAGAAAGAGTTGTTTTGGATATTGAATCACTGAATTTATACCAGGTGATACAGAATTGACTTTATTATTTATTCAGTTACAAAACACAATCAGGAATAGGAATCATCCCATATATATAACACACATCAGATCACATACTGGTCTGCCAGATCCTCTAAAACAAGAGTAAATGCAGAAATCAATCAATTATTGATTGGAAATGTGGTGAAGGCCAAAGAATTTTATTTTTTAAAAAAAATCGTGTCAATAGCAAAAGTTTTAAAAAAGACTTTACCATCACATGGCAACAAGCCAAGGAAATTATAAAAAAAAAAAAGTCTTATTTGTTCTCTATATAACCGAACATCACTGCTTGCAGGAAGTAGGCCAAAGGGTACTCAAAGGAATGAAATCTGGTAGATGGATATGTTCCATTTTGTAGAATTTGGAAATTAAAGTATGTACACCACACGATTGATAGTTATGCAGGTTTTCAATGGGTAACTACATTAAGTTCAGAAAAGGCTGATTTAGTAATCACACATTAGCTAGAAATTATGGCCATCATGGGTACACATAAAGACAGACATTGTTCCACCATATGTCCATAAGAAAATAAAAGTTTTTTGCTTATTGTAATAAAAAGCATGTTACAGGTATACCAAACAATACTTCAGGGCAGGCAGTTATGAAAAGATCAAATTGAACTCTAAAGGATATGTTAAATAAACAGAAAGGAAGGATAAGGTCTCCAGAAATAGATTGCATAATGCTTTCTTAACTTTGAATTTTCTAAATGCTAATGAGAAAGGAGCAACAGTTGCAGAGAAACATTAGATAGTAGAAAGGCTACAGAATTAAATCAGCCAATATACTTTAAAGATGTGTTGATCTCAGAATGGAAACCAAGACATGTGTTACATTGGGTAAGGGGTTTTGCTTTTGTTTCCACAGAAGAAGAAAGGCTATGGATACCATCAAAGTTAATAAAGATTTGATTTGAACAAGACACACCTTTTAATTAGAAGAGATGATAGTTCATCAAGTACCATAGCCATTTAATCTAAACTAACCTACAAAATTAATGAATGCTTTTCATTTGATCAACTATAACTTGTCAAAAGAGAATCTCCCCAGAGTCAGGATTGAGGAAGGATTTTCTTTCTGTATTTTCAGAAGAATATAGGTATCCAGCTAAGGAATGTGAAAACCATTGAACAAATAAGACATCTGAAGAAAAAGGACAAATCATCCAGAAAAAAAAAAAATGCCCCAAGAAAAAGAGTAAATCGACCTATTGGCAAATCACATTTCCAACAGGATAAAATTTCATGTATTTTCCCAAATGTTTGTTTCTGGTGTTCTCTACAGGCATGTAATGCAAATTATCTTGTAGTCTCAGTCCAACTAAAGATTAAAGCTGGCTTTGGGGTTAGAGTGTGGCTTTCTCCTTCTCTAAACCAAAGCATGCTTACTAAAGTGAAATCCAAAATCTCTGTCTCATATCTGAAGAGCCACCTGATATGAGACAGAAGAAAAGTATTTAAGGACTACATTATTGTCTTTAATCTCATAATTCTTTGGTTTTATATTGACTCTTTAACAGCTTTTCTTAGGGTATAAATTTTATAAGATTAGTACACATACATATAAATATTAAACTTTTTGGCATGATATTAATGGTCATATAGAGTACTAACTAATTAGGTTTTATCTACCTTCCTGTGCATGATTTTGGGTTTGATTCTCTATCAGTTTTCTGCATTGAACCATGGACATGCTAACAGCAACCTTTGAAATCTCCATAAGGAGGATGGGGTCCTACAATGATGATTCCCTCCAGGACTATAACAGCACTAAGCTGAAAAACACCATCTAAAGATCAGCTTTGAACTACAAATTTCTCAGAACAACTTTGAGGTGGCTAGCTGAGATGATCCAGCCTAATAGACTACTCTAGCCAGGTCTTGAGACAAGCCCTACACTTTTCCATGATGCAGAGACTGGACAACAAACAATACAGCTATCTTTCCCAGGAATTGACAATTAAATCAACTTTTTCTTTTCAGGATCCCCTAAAGATACAATCAGCCCTAGACAGCAGGAAGTAAATTTAAGAATATAACACCCACATTCCCAAGAGGGGTGGTGGGTAGTTTTTGGTCATTCGATTGGATATTTGCCATTGTTTAGGGGGGTTGGTTATAAGTTGTTATTGGTTATGGTCAGGAGGATAGTTTAACAAAGGAGGTTAAATACAGAGTTTTTGTTTTGAAAAGAAAAAAGGAAGATACAGATATGATAAGATTAAAAGGTAGATTATCGAATCTACTTTTAAAAAGCAACTATAAGTTTTAAATGTTTTACATTGGATTAGATTTTGCATATTGATACAAATTTCAGATTAATTTTCTTAGAACATACTGTACATACATTTCTACTCTTGTTCAAGGTATTATACCTATACAGCTCATTTAACAATATAATACAATATAATACAAACTTCAAATAATTTTCAATATATTGAGAATTATTACCAACTGTTTAGAATAATAAGGAAATGCGGGTTAGTAGTTTATCACCTATTATAATTGAACTTGTAGTCACATTAGGTATGTTTTTCAAGGTCAAACAAAGATATATTTTAGATAAGCAAGTAAAACACTTCAGAGATCTACAGAATATGGCATTTGAGATGTTTTAACAACATAGGTTCTTTTTTTTTTCTTTTATGACAATGAGACATGTCTGTTCCTGGCAGTACCAATCTACTTCAGAGAAGATAATGGGCATCAAAAAAAAAAATAACTCCACATGGAGTTTACTTTCTTTGTGGCAAAAGTAAGCCACTGGCAAGAAAATGCCCTTGCCTTGATTGCTGACAGCATGCTGTCCTAATTGAACAAGCAGGACACAAAAGAAAGTGATTGTCAAACATTGTCAAGACAAGGTAGGACAACCCTTCAGAATATCCTGTTTCACAGAAAAGTTGGTCAGATATGCTAGGCCTGTAGCCTGACGATAGATACCCCAATGTTGCAGAGGAACTCTGGGTGACTGTCCAGGCAACCAGCTGTTTCTGTCATTTCTCACGTTTTTTGGAAGTCACTTGCTCTCACTTCCTGCTTACTCAGTTACTATTATTTCCTTTCTAGGTCTCTGAGGGAGATGAAAACTACATAGTTATAGTTTTCCTTGTTTACCAGACTCAGAAAACAAGTTATGATAGAAAGTAAATTAGGTATAAGACTTTGGACTCACCAAGATAGAATAGATAATGGAGGGTTTTTTTTATTAATTTGCCGAATGCAAATGGACTAGACATTGATGTATTTATTGCTTGTATATATTGTATATAGTTATTATACTTATTGTATATAGTTTTTCTTATATTAGTTATAGTCTTTCTTATTTTAGATAAAAGGAGAAATATAGCAGCACATTATTTGTGCTTTAATAAATGAAGCTTGCCTGAATATCAGTTGCAAAGCAGCCACACTGGTCAGCCATACAGGCCAGGCAGTGGTGGCACACACCTTTAATCCCAACAGCCACACTAGTTAGCCATAGAGGCCGGGCAGTGGTGGTGCACACCTTTAATCCCAGCACTAGAGAGGAATATAAAACGGGAGGAGACAGGTCTCACTCTCAGTCTCAATCTGAGGATTCATGGAGGCAGGATCACTCATTTTCAGTCTGCGGTAGAGGTAAGAGCCAGTGGCTGGCTGTTTTGCTTTTCTGATCTTCAGATTGAGCTGCAGTATCTGTCTCTGGGTTTTTATTATTCGTGCTACAGCTGAGCAAGCTATGAGGAACAAGCCAATAAGTAGCACTCCTCCATGGCTTCTCCATCAAGTTCTGCCTCCAGGTTCCAGCCCTTGTTTGAGTTCTTGCCCCGATGTCCCTCAGTGATAAACTGTGATGTGAAACTGTAAACTGAAATAACTAACCCCACAACACAACCCCAAGTTATCACAGTAAGAGAATCTTTGAGGCACCGAGAGTTCACCATTAGGCTTTCAAAAGCCAATCATTGAACAGTGTTGCAAATACTAGCTGTAAATGCAAATGCCTGGAAGAATACCTCGTCCTTTCACAGTGGTCAACTCTGGAAAGGGAAACTGGAGAAGGTAAAGACGCATGAAGAAAGTGAAGGGACAGCTCTAACCCCTACTGGGGTCCTCTATTAGTCACTGAAGTTGGGTCACAGGATCCCCTTTGACGCAGGAAATGGACCCCATATCCAGATCCCAGCACAGTGCCTGATGTTTAGATACCCTTCCCTGATCACCCTTGGACTGTGATCCTTCCAAAGAACAAAGGGTGCATGGGGACCCACAGTCTGGTACCCATACCACCCATCTAGAACAGTCTAGAATTGTCAGAACTTCCCGGTTCTCCAATCTCAGGCTCATCCCAGGACTTGCTTAGTCTGTTTTCCAGGACAGCATCTCCAAATGAG
This sequence comes from Ondatra zibethicus, assembly GCA_004026605.1. Taxonomy (NCBI): domain Eukaryota; kingdom Metazoa; phylum Chordata; class Mammalia; order Rodentia; family Cricetidae; genus Ondatra; species Ondatra zibethicus. The sequence goes on along the minus strand of PVIU01009933.1, from coordinate 29,706 downwards.
GCCCAAGTCAAGAGTGTCCTATGCCCGAGACATCAGTGGCAGACCAAGGCAGCTGTCTCTTTAGGAGGCAAAGCTCAGATGTAGGGTTAGAGATTCCTCAAGAGTCTTCTTAGCACTAAGTGAAACCAAACCTGGGGAGACAAGGAGAGACCTGAGGGTGGAGGCTTCCGTTTGACACCAGGCCCCACAAACGTAAGGGGTGAGCCTTTCAGGAGAGAGGCCCCAGCGTTGCCCAGGCTGGCTGCACTCCCGACCAAACGCTGCCCCAGCTGCTCGGACGGAGTACCACTGTAACAACAGTCATCTGCAGCCGGAATGTGCCAGGCCATAAACAACAAATGCCACCCTGCCTCAGACGCTGCCAGGGCAAATGCCTCTGCTAGCCCGAAGCCATTGGCTAGCAGGCGTGCTGTCGGCACCTTGTATCCAGTTCCTCCGGTCCACCTGTCACGACCACCATAAGTCCTTCAACGAAGTGAGAAACACAAGCCTCCCCAGGCCTGTCCTTCCTTCTAATCTTACTCCGGTTTGGTTCTGCCTCTTCCCCAAAGTCCTCTTGACCAACTCGTGCACCCTTCTCAGATTCTGTCCGCAATCCCCACTCATGTAGACGGTCCTCAGGGCCACAGCTTCCCCACACACCCCCTGACTTCCTTGTTTCCACCTCCCGGCCATAGGTGGCTGACGGTCCTGCCACCCACATAACAGGGAGTGGACACACATCACTTTTTGTTCTGTCCGTTGCTGCCACAGACCACCACCCTCTCCCCTCTGTATCAACGATCCTCCCCTGAGGCTTCAGGTCACTGTCCGGAGCACCACCTCTCCCGGTTCCTGCTGTCTGCCATGTGCTTTCTGAGTGTTTCTCACAGGTTTCAGCCCTAGCTCGTCCTTGTTCAGGAAGATTGTTAGATTCTAGACGACCCTCAGAAACCGTTGTGACATCCTACCACATATCACAGCCCCTTGGCTTCCACCTTCATTCAGCAAATTGGATTCCGCATCCAGTCCTTCGTGGCTCCCTGCAGCTATTCTCTCTTATATTTACACCGTGCTTGGCCATCCTACAATTGCTCCATACCAAGGGTGCATCGTGGCTCCTCGCTATTTCAACTCAGCTTCCAGTCACCCCCAGGGAGCACTAGCAACAAAATACTCGACTGTGTCACCTTTCCATTTCTTCAAAATCTTGTAATTCCTAGAAATTTTCAGTCGCTTGAAGGAAGTCCTTCATAATTTGGCCTTGGCTAACCTCTCATTATAGAGGCTGATACACATACCTTGCTTTTCAGGCTTTAGTATCCAACTACCCAGAGGGCCTGTTGCTCCTCTTTCCTGACCTCCATAACTCAACCTTGAAAATAATTTGAATTTTTAATTAGTTTTTCTATTTTAAAATAACCATACAGTTGCATACAGTTCTCAGAAATAATAGAGGTCACACGTGTCCTTTAGCCAGCTTCTCCCAGCAGTAACTTTTGTCACAGCAATAGTGTAGTGCCTGTGTCTTCACGCAGCATCATGCAGCACACTGTCACAGAACACAGGACAGGCAGTAACAGAACCAAGCTGCCAGCAGTGGTATGGTCAACACTCAGAAGACTGTGTCACCACGGGATTTCTCCTGCACCGCGTTCCTAAGTTCGGAAGCCATTAGACTTTTTGCATTTCAAGAAGGCTATAGGGACTGGCACCATGGCTTTAGTGGTTAAGAGCACTGGCTGCTCTTTCAGAGAACCCAGGTGGGAATCACAGCAACCACTTAGCAGCTCAAAACTGTCTATAATCACCATCACAAAGGATCCAATGCTCTCTTCTAGTCTCTGCAGGCACTGCACACATGTGCTACATATTCTTACACACAAAGCAACTTTTTAAAGAATGTTATATAAGGGCTGCTGAGACGGCTCATCTGTTAAGAGCCTATATTGTCCTTACAGAGGACCCAAGTTCAATACCCTTATCAGGCAGGTTACAATGACCCTATAACTTGAGCTCCAGGGGATCTGACACCCCTCTGACCAACTTAGGTATGTGCACAGAAATACACATATACTATAATGAATAATAACAAAAGTACCTTTTAAAAATACTATTAGATAAATAATACAGGCTTGTGACCTTTGAAGGTGTTTTTCTTTTTTGTTTAGTGGGAGTCTTAGGGGAATCTTCTGAGTTGCTGAGTATTAAGAGCTCATTCTTTTGTTGCCAAGCACTGTTGCATAAAGATAATCTTTGGGATTTTGTATATGAATAAGGTTACAACAAACAAGTATATAAAAATTTTTGTGTGGGTGTGAGCTTACATATCTTAGGTATTAGGGCCCAAGGGCAGGAATGGGCGTTTCTTCCTTGTCCTTCTGGGAGCTAATGGAGGCAGGAAAGAGTTCTTTCGCCCTCTACAATGCTTGACCAAAGTGAAGTAAGTATTGACTAAATGCTTTTTACCTAGTTAGACTGATTACCCGTTTCCAGCTGGGGAAACCTGGCTTGTTTTGTTGTTTGGTTTGTTTGGTTCCCTTTGGAGTTTCCAGGTTGCTGACTTCTTCATATCCAGAAACAAGCATACTAAGACAAGCCATGAAAAGTATTACCATGTCGCCATTCCTGGAGTTATTAGCCATTGTGCCTTCTCTCCATCTTCCAAAGTTTCTTTGGGACATAATATCCTGGAATTGTGTTGTTTGTCACACCCATGCATGTGTGTTTGTGCATGTGTGCATGCTTTCAATTCCAGGGATCAAGTTCAGGATTTCATTCCTGAAAGGCAAGCACACTGAGCTACAGCTCAAATCCATGTGTGTAGTTTTTAATTGAACTTAGAGGAATTGGGGGTAAATACAATGCTCCATAGGCTTTGCAAAGCTGGTGTTTAAAACATATGTGTGTTACATTTTTCAGAGACTTAGCTCAACCGTAAGTTCCTCCCTAAAGCTCTTCCAGGTCTCTCTACCCCAGGTTAGACTCCCTTCCTCTCTGTGTCCCCAGATTCACCAATGCCTCATGACAGAATTGCCATACCGCTTTGTAGATGCTCGTCAAATTGTCCATCTGCACTAAACTACCACCTTGGTGACTGTATGGACAGAGAGCTTCATTTGGTATCGAAACCCCATGTCCTGCAGTAATGTCTGACATGTGATTGACACACCATTTGGAAAAGCACACATGCGTGTTTTCCTAATTAAAATCTTCATGAGCACGCTGCTAACTTTCATAGAAACGTTACCACATGGTTTGTTACTAGAGATTGTGCAGCCAGGCTTGTCAGCCTCTGGAAACGAAGCTCTCACAAATCGTCCTTCGGTAAAATCATCACGTCTCCAGAACCTTCCACCAGCCTGCATTTCCACCCACCAGAAAACACACGTGTCCCACTAAGATGAGACAAGGGCAGATCCTCACTCATGTCACGCCTTGCCTTCCTCCACAATCTTTTCTTTAACCACCTTAGCCTACTTTCCACAGTATGAAGGCAGTTTACCTTTGAAATAAGAGGGTTTTATTTCTTTTTCCTTAGCATGCCATTGTTGCCAAATTTCCACACCTATGTGTTGCAAGCGAGTAGGAATAGTGTTTTTCCTTAACATATGTCATAATGTCTTATGTGTACTTAGTTCTCAGTAAATACTCATTCTTGAAAAAAATGAAATTTAAAAAAAGGGTGTTTGGGAAGGACATTGTTAAGTCATGAATTAAGATGCTTGACTGGAGGTTGGAGAGTTGGCTCAATGGGTAAGGGGACTGACTGGCTGCTCTTCTAGAGGAGCTGGATTAATTCTCAACACCTAGACAGTAGCTTACAACCATCCAAACTCCAGTCCCAAGGAATCTGATACCCTCTTCTGGCCTTTGTAAGCACCAGGCGTGCATGTGGTGCACATAAATACATTTGGACAAAACGCTCAAACACATAAAATAAAAACACTTTTTTAAAATAAAAAGATGGTTGACTTCTCCTTCCAGCTCAGCTCCTTACTCAGTACTCACACTGAGTCCTTTGTTCCTTGCTTTCTCCACTGGCAAACCAGGAAGAAAATATGACCATTACAGGCACCTTAACATAGACTTGAGCTTCGTGGCAATGAGTTAAGTGGTGTGTAATGGAATTGCTTGTCTGTGCATTTATTAAGGGCAGCTCAAATTATTAGATTCATAGGGAGCAGGCTAATCAAGTGACTTCAAGAGCTCAGAAGCAAGTCACTAGCTCCAGACTAGTTCAGTTTGTATAAGGCTCATCTGGTGGAAGCTGCCCTCTGAGCTATGCCTGTCTTAGGCACCTTGGCTGGTGCTGATGCTGTGATCAGCACCTTTCACAAACTACATCTTTCTGCCTGCACAGACTCGGTTTATTCACAGACTGATTTCTCCAGGAAATGCCTTAAATGTAAGTATTTTGGAAGAGAGGATAGCACAGGTTCTGTTTGTGGAGTCATTTTCTGAAGAAACAAAATAAATATCATCAAGGTCACTTGCAGATGTGTGGGAAAAGTCCTTCAGAATGGCAGGGAGTTGGGTATCGAAAGTCAAGGAGAGCTGGGCAGCGAGATGACTCATGGCGCAAGGCGTCTGCTGCCAAGGGTGAGGACCTGAGTTCAATCCCAGGAACCCGTGTGGTTGAAAGCAAAACCTGATTCCCACAAGTTGTCCTCTGGCCTCCACATGCAAACTGTGGCACTGCATGTTCACACGGGGGCGGGGGTCAAGGAGACAGTGCTGTGGAGATGTGGAGATGGGACAATTGGCAAAGCATTTACTGCATAACCATGAGAACCTGAATTTGATCCCAGGGCCCAAGTCAAAAAGGCAGGTGGCATCATGCACTTATAATCGTAGCTCTCGGGAAGCAGAGACAGGAGGATCCTTGGGGCTTGCTGGCTAGTAAGTCTAGTCAAACCAGGGAGCTCCAGGCTCAGTAGTGACTCCGCCAATAATAATAATAGTAATAGTAATAATATAGTAAATGTGAAGAAGCTTTTGAGGAAGACACCGACATCCACTCAACCTCTGGCCCTACACATATGCACATATACAGATATGCACAAATGCATACCGCAGAGAGAGTCAGTCCCTAAAGCAAGGGTAGGAAAACACAACGAACCAAAAACTGGGTGGGAGACAGTGCCAGGAATCTGCTAGCCCTGACAGGAAAGGCTCTGCCGCTCAGCTGGAACGAAACGGTGAGGCCTCTGGCCTCAAAAACCTTCCTCCACAAGATCACAGAATTGGGGTTAGAGAGCTGACTCAGCAGTTAAGAGCATTGGCTGCTCTTCCGGGAGATGCAGGTTCAACTCTCAGCGCCCGCATGGTGGGTCACAACTAGATGTAACTCCAGTTCCAGGAGATCTGAAGTCGCCTTCTGGTCCCTGTGGACACAAGGCATGCATGTGGTGCATAGACATGCCTGGAGGTAAAACATCCATGTACATAAAGTAAAAGTAAATGAATCTCCAAAATGTTTTCAATTCTTTTTTTTTTTAAATCATTCTCGAACCACAAGAGGCTTCCTCCTCGATGAACAAAGGGAAGTTTGAAAGCCCTTCCAGAATAAAGACTTAACTCTGAGCCTGTGTTCAATGGAAGCAAGCTTTGGAGCTGGGGCTGTAGAGAAACTTTGTCGTTATTCAACAGAAAACAATTTTAGCAGCTTCTGTGGGAGGCAAGGAGGGAAGAGAAGCTGATGAATCAGAGGAGCTTGGGTATATAAAATGGCCGGTGGGAGGAGTGATGATCCAGAAGAGAGCAGCAAAGGCGAAGCAGCTCAGCTCTCTGCTTTTGACTTTAATTCTTGAACCCCAGTGTCAATTAGGTGACCGCTAGAGCTTGTCATTATGTAAACATTATCTGCAATACAACACTCATGTGTACACACAGTGGCTGCCTGCCGACGATTCACAATTTCAAAGAGTGGAATCCAAGAAAACAATATCTTAAAAACGGAACACATTACTAGCTCAGTTCTCCCTGAATAGAGACATTTGACAAGTGCATAGGGCATTAGCATGCATTTCTAAGCAGGAGGCTTTTATACCAATAAAGAGGATGTATTTATTGTTTGTTTTGTTTTGTTCAGGTAGATTCACAACCATAGGATGTTTCGGTAAAATTGTGACTACTTTTCCTTTACCACCCCATAAAAGTCGCATAGGCGTCCCACTGCCCCACCCCAACTATTGCCTTCTGGGATGGGTAAGAGTTCATGTTTATAATCCCTAGGAACTGTTTCATTTCCTGCCTTCCAGCCTCTATGCCCAGAAAGATTCAGTCCACATTTGTAGGCTCCCCTCTCCTCAGGACCAGATGACTTGATGCTAAATTAACTTCTCTCCTACTATTATTGTTACTTAGTTTCATTAGCAAGGCTCAAGGAGTCCCTACCTGGACCTTACAGCTGAGCTTTGATGGGCACATCCCTGTCTGTCTGTTACTGGTCCATTCTGATCACTATCAGAGGTCATTTTGCTGAAGACTTATCTTCCGCTGCCTCCTCTCATTCTAAAGAGCTCTTGGCTTCTATTCTCATTAATCCCTTTTTGAGCCACCATCAATTCAACTTTAACATCTTAACCTCTAAATCCTTCTCCCAGCCTGCAGACATGCTGCTCTCTGAAAGTATTCTCTACTTTGCAGCCGTAGCAATCATCCAAGCAACCCATCCGCTTGCTCCTCAAATAAAACTTAAACACCTTAACAAGAACAAAAGGCTCGCCTTGATGGGGCACCATTATTGCACTGTGTGCTTACTCTCGACCCACAGCCCTCTCCATCCAAGACCCCAGACATATTTGTTCTCTACAGACAAATCAGTTTCCTTTTCACTGAACTCCTGCCTGAAAATTTGCCTGTTGCCTCTTCATCTCTTTTCTATGCCCCATTACTCTCTTTTAGAGTGTGCTTAGTTTCTACATTGGATGGATGTAAGTAATTTCTAATTTTATGGGGACTTATAAAGAAGCATCTCGGATGAGCTGTGGAATGTGAACTTTGTCTCAAGTGTCATGAATTTTGTACTTGACCTTTTGATCTGGAACTTTTAAGGCCACGAGGACTTTTGGGGATAGACTGAGAGTCATTTATATTAGGAGACTGACATGAGGCTTTTGAGACCCAGGAGTGGAATGCTGTATTGGTTACTTTTCCAGTTTCTCTAATAAAAATACTCTCGCAAAAGCAATTTACGGGGGAGATGGTTCATTCTGACTCGCAGTTCAAGGATATAGTCTATCCTGGCAGGGAAGTCATGGCAGGGGAACTTGAGGTTGCAACCACAATCAGGAAGCACAGAGCTTTCTTTCTTTTTTTCATTCTTTCTAGGACCCCGGCCCAGGGAATGGCACTACCCACAGTGAAGATGGATCTTCTCACCTCGCTGAACCCAACCTAGAAAATCCCTCAAAGACTTGAGCAGAGGCAAACTCATTGGTGTTCTGACAGCTTGTTTCCTGGGTGAGTCTAGAGAGCATCGTGGTAAAAATAGACATTAACCATCACAGATATTATGATTTTTAATTTTGGTGGGCCAAAAAAGGTTTGGGTTGAAGGCTCAGTCTCTGATTGGTGACACAATTGAGATGATTAGATTATAAAGACTCTAATTTTATGAATGGACTGAGTTATTGATGAATGTTTATCTGAATGGACTCTTAGAAGACAGGGTTTAGTCGGAAAATGGAACTGGGATGCCTCTGAGGGGTAGTTCTTGCCTCCAGTCACTTCTGTCTTTTTCTGCCCCTTGGCCCGTGAGGACAGGAGCTTTCCTCTGCCACACCTGCCTGCCTCACCACAGGTCCAGGAACAAGAGAGCCAGCTACTGGGATATCTTAAATCTTCAGAAGCCTGAGCCAAGATACATTTTCCCCTCTTGAAACTGTTTCCCTCAGCTGTGAGTCAGAACCAAAAAAAAAAAAACAAAAGAGAGAGAGAGAGAAAGAAAGAAAACTTTGCAATATGAGAAACTTTTCCCCAAAATTTCTCAAGCTTTTCTCCAACATTTCATACTCATGCTTCAAAGAGGCACTGTGTTCCTCTCCAAGTGTATTTGACCTTGGTTCCAAGTCCCTTACAAGACCCAAATTCTCATCACTCTGAAATGGAAAAGATTAAGATACCAGCAGGTTCAGAGTCTGGGCAGGGCTTGGTCTCTGCCTCCAAGATGACTGTTGTTTTATTTGCCAGAGGGACAATTACTGGGCTCTCACATGACAGAAGGAGTAGAAGGGCAGAAGGAGCCTAGCTAGGTCATGCCAGTCAGTTTATGAGGTCGCCGATCCCGCTCATTAGAACTCCATCCTCATGACTCAATCTCCTAAAATCCCCACTTCCCAACACCATCACACAGTAATTTTCAGTACAGTTCAAGGGACCACATTCAGATCGCAGCTCTGGATAAGTCTGTGTTTTATGTGGACAGAGAACACAAGGCTCTTAAAGTTAAGTCCTTACTCTCAAAGTCTCAGGCAGCTTTGTGAGCACAGCGTGACTGGCGATGCAGGAAGAGTCACCATACCTAGGCTATTGGGCGAGCACCAAGGGAGAACACAACACTACAGCGTTGCTTCCAGAATCGGTTTGTGTTGCCTTGTTAGTGTGGAAGGGTAAAACTCCTCCTAAATATCAAGATGGAACACTGAGTCACTGGCAAAGCCTCTTTCCCTGGCTCTGCCTCCCCAGCCACCCCCAGGGTGCTGTTCTTAGACCTCCAGTCATGCCACCTCGCTTTCCCAGCTGAATCCACTTACTCCTACCATTCAGTGTCAATCCATATGGCACCAACTCCAAATGCTTACATCAAGTTCCAGTTTCCAAAGACCAATGTCCATGGTACCGGCCAGAGGACTGTCGGGAGGTGCTATGGATTCATAACATGAAAAACTGGCAAAGGACCCCTCCGCTCTACAGGGTCTGCCCAAGCCTGACATAGCCAAGTACCATCTGGAGCCTACATAAGTTTCCTTTCTAGTCAGTTCTCTTGAGGAAAAGCTGAGCCGCTTTGTACATACCCCAAGGTGTGAAGGTAGCTCTTCGTTGGACTATAGACCACCCTGTAGGCGGCTATCCTCAGCATATATCAGGAATGGAGGTAGACGGGGAGGGTTGTACAGGCCTGAGTATTTTCGTGTAATTCTGACATGAAGCTTGAAGGAAGCCACGAAAATGCATTCTAACACAGGTAGGTACATGGGAGACTACAGCATTTTACTGAACTATGTAGTAGTTTGATTAATGACTTTTAAATACTGAGACATAAGGGGTGCGAGATCTCATTGATACCCTTTAATCAAGTTTCAGAAATGTAAGCAGAGAGCCCGGACACCACAGACTCCCCAGGTTCCTTGTCTGTCTTAGCTTGGTGTGTTTAAAAGGTAGAGAAAGAAATATGAAATAACACACAGTTTTCATGAGAGATGATTTCAGGAAAACAGTGCAGATAAGAGAGAGAAAAGGAGAGAGAAGCACGGAACGGGGTGGAGGAAAACCAGAAAGCCGATGAAGAGGTGAGGTGCTATGGGGTACCTGGTTCTGCCAGAACATCTGAAGGTCTGAAGGATGGAAATAGGAGCGACTACCCTTCATTTCTTTCCTCTATTGTTTGATGGCTGCACTGCTGCTGCTAGTTCTCAAAAAATTTGTGCTTGGACCCAGCATGCCCTAAAGCAGAAGCCAAAGACCAAGACATTTAGAGACAGGACAAAGTGAATGGAAAGTGTCCCAGAAGGAATGATCTGCTCCAGCCGTGGTGAGAAACAGAGGTCCAGAAGAGAGGAAGCACGTCAGATGTGATCTGCCCCCACTCTCTTTCCAAGCAAAAATTCTGTAATTATCTGGTTTCTTGTCTTTATTAGCAATGTCACTAATGACTCCGGCTTCCAAGAGGATCCTGGAGTTGCCCTCTCTTCTAGTCCCTATGTTCTTAGCCTGTCAGTCACAAAGCCTTGACAAAGCAGCCTCTCTAGAGTTCCTCAACTGGGGCCCTTCCTCTGCATTTGCCTCCCTCTGATTTAGCATAAGCAATTGTCAGTCCAATTGAAGGCGCTTACTCCAGGCCAATCATAACGGAAGACTACATGGTGATGTCTCCTGCGGGCAGCATGAGCTGACTGGTCTAGAGCATCCCTCTGAGCCATCTTCCTCAACTCCAGTCTCATCCGTGAACCACTACCTTTACTAAGTATTCTTCTGTCTTAGGACATTTGTGCACATGCCGCCTTACTACAGAGTCAGGTCAAAATTCCATACTTAGCTCGTAGACCCCTTCCCTCTTTCCAAACTTCACTCGCCTGAAGTTCATCACATGCACACATGCACACACATGCACACACACCACACATGCCTGCACACTGCTCCAGCCATACCCAGATTCTCAGCATTCTCCCATATGCTTATGAACCTACATACTGCGCTTCACACTACTTAGCAACCTACAAATCACCTTTTGCAACATGAACCCCCTCATTCCTACACACCGAGAAATCCCGATCTAACCAAAATGCCACCTTCTCTGCCTCCTCGGAGATGATTCAGTGCTAGCCCCAATGGAGCACTTGGCTCATGGTATAATTATGTACGTGGATGACTCTTTCCATCTTTGGGAGATCTTCCCAGTCAGGACTAATGTCTTCTTCATCTGTGTATTCTTGGTAAGCAGCCAGTGGCGAACACAGAACAGAGCGGCATGACTGTCAGATGAGTGAGGGCAAGAGAGAAAGAATGCTGAGTCAGCCCAACGCACTGCTGCACACACTTTCGTACACCTGCCTCACTTAAGACACATGGAAACGGAGACACTGCCGAGGAGACGTCAGACGGTAAACGCCACTCAAGGGTCTAATGCCTAGACACGCTCTAGAGGTGAATCGGGTTGAAAGTGAACTAAGTCACTGGTGTCTCTTGTGGCAACACCAGAGGCATTTAGCACATGGACAACAAGTAATAGCACAGAATGAACTGGGATAGGCAGGCCCAATGCTACAAAAATTGTCTGGTGCAGGCTACGCTTAAGAGGGAAGAAGCCAGCAAGATGTTCAGAATCAACTGTCTCAGTTTTATCCCTTTCACAGTCTATGTGTTTTTACAGTATTTATTCCAAACCCTTGCTCCACAAAACACCCTATACTTCAGACTGGTAAATGTAAAATTAGCTACGTTTCTGTTTGTATGACAGTCAAATACTTCTGTTAGTGTTAAGAAAACATGTAGGGGGCTAGGTAGGACCACTTCCTGCTCGTACAGAGTTTGTGTCCTCACTCCAGGCACAATAGCTGCAACTGTGTCTGACAGTCTTCTGGCCTCTGAGTGTCCCACAAGATGCATGGCAAACATGCACACACACGCACACATGCATGTGCACACACACACCTTTAAAAGAAAACAGGGAAGCATTAAATACCCTAAACTCACTTGTGGGAGTGAAGTGAGCGTGAGGGTATCTATGGGTGTGAGTGTGAGGATGTCTCTGGGTGTGAGTGTGAGGGTGGCTGTGGGTGTGAGTGAGAGGGTGTCTGTGGGTGTGAGGGTGGCTGTGGTTGTGAGTGTGAGGGTGTCTGTGGGTGTGAGCGTGTCTGTGGGTGTGAGCGTGTCTGTGGGTGTGAGGTTGTCTGTGAGTATGAAGGTGGTTGTGGCTGTGGGTGAAGGTGTCTGTGAGTGTGAGGGTGGCTGTGGGTGAAGGTGTCTGTGAGTGTGAGCATGTCTGTGAGTGTGAGTTTTAGGGCATCTGCAGAGTTGATTAACTGACGGAGGGAAGACCTTCTATGAACGTGAGCAGCATTATCGCATAGGCTGGGTCCACAACTAGAGGAAAAGAGAAGGAGAAGGCAGAGAGTTGACGCTCCCCTTCTTTACTTCCTGGTCTGTGGAAATGTTGGCATGGAGTTCATACCTACTACCACTTGTCTCCACACTACCAGGCCTTCCCTGCCATGAGAGACTGCAGCTCCTAAAGTCGCAAGCCCAAATAAACCCTGCCTGCCTTAAGTTGTTTCTGGTTCCAGGGATGAGAAAACTGATACCAAAAGCACATGTGACGTGTTGCAGATGACAGATGCAGAACAAGGACCAGCCAAGGGAGAGTCTCAACCCAAGGCCAAGAACCAGACAAACAGCTGCCATCCAGAAAATTCCAGCGGGGGGCCAAGAGGCATGGCTGTAGACCAGCACATAGGGAATTAGCGGTTTCTCCTGTACGATGGGAGACCAAGCAATGGGGTGAACACGTGGGGTGTCTTTCCACCACTATGTTCCAGCTTCACAGAGGTAGAAATCCCTTGTTAACATTACATAATAATTAACACAAAAAAATGGAAGCCCTTTGCAATATGTAAATTTCCCTGCAGCTCTGTTTGCTCTATGAGTGCAGCCATGGTTCCTTTAAATGATATGCAAAATAGATGCAAAGAGAATCAGTGAATTCCAATTTGTAGGAAGAGTTTCCCTGCCCCTGATGATGCCCAAGTAATCTTGGTTTGTGTCCTTGTAAGATCATTGTATGATATGCAATACCTGAAACAGTATTCCATCCATCATTTTATCCATCTGCCACTACTAGACTGTGCCTCTGCTGTGAGCAAAAAGAAACACAGCTGACTTCATCCTCAGTGAAATGGAGTTTTGCTTTCTGATGAAAATACGAGTGTGAGCCATGGGTGATGGAAATGTCACTGATGTCTCAATCTTCCACTACCGGGTACTAGGCTCCCATTTCCCGTCAGTTCCAAATTATTTCCTTCCCCTACCTAGAAAACTTTCAAGTCTTCTGCGATATGCCTGGTGGGTTAGTTGACGCACGAATCCTCTTATTAGTTAATGCACACTGAGTCATAGTCACAGCGTTAGAAATTAAAGTCAGACCACAGAGGAAGCAAAGAGGACTCTCGTGTGCATGCGCGCGCACACACACACACACACACACACACACACACACACACACACGCCTTGAGGATAATATGCAGCTCATCCTCCTCTTGTAAGTCAGCCAAGAATGAAGGGGAGCGAAACTGAAAGGCGTGCCAAAGGTTGCAGAGAGATCCACATCACCAGGTGGCCCCATCTGCCCGGTGACTGGTAGGAGACAGCACAATAAGAGGCGTAAGAGCTGTGAGTTAGAAAGTCTGAGTGTAAGGCCCATTAAATATAAAAAGGGATGACTAAGAGAGACAGAATGATCCCGGGTACGTTCCTGAAATAGAAGTGGTATTCATCTGGCCGACACTGCTCAGTTATTACCTGGCTAAAGAAACATCCGGGGAAGTATCTAGCAGCAGCTTTTGTCTGCAAGGTGGCTCAGACAAATTGTAACTATTTCACAAGCTCTGTCCGAGTACAGCTTCGACTTCTGGTATTTCCTCTCACTCCTCCGGTCCCCAGGATGTAGAAGCACTCATCATTCTGTTATCATTGTTTCATTCTGATTACTTAGGAATGCTTCCTGGAACAGGGTGTCTAGGGAAGCATTAAGCAAGCAAAATAGAACTCTGCCTCTTACTTCTTTTTCCATTCTGAAAATTATGCCCCAGAGACACAGAATACCCGGCAGTTACCAAGCCCATACCTAAACTGCTATGCAGTCTGTCGTTAGGGAAATCATACCAATAGCCAGGATATCTTCCTGAACAAGAGAATTCGCTAGCCCTGGCCATGTTACATAATGGAACCAAATCCTTGATTTCTGGATTAGTGCTCTATTTCTACATAACAGATTGCCACAAAGCTAGGCTCACAAATCGTTCCATATTCATTATGTCTGTTTTCATGGGCAGGCTTAGTGGAGGCTTCTTCAGGGCTCAAAGTCAAGACATTGTCTGGCCTGTACTCTCATTGAAGGATCCACTGGGGAAAATCTACTTTCCAAGTTCACTCCCAGTGTTGACAGATTCATTTTCTTACAGCTGTAGGACTGTAGCTCTCCTCAGATAAGCAGCAACAGCCCCTCAGCACGTGAGTTTCTTCTCTCTCCCAAATACTATCCAGGCTTTGTCATACTTAGATTGCAAGATCAGTGGTGACTGGATGCTCTTGGGATGGCATGGCCATAGATCACGTGAGTTTCTCTAAAATAACTGCATATATCATAAGGGGAGGGTATCCAGTCTGCTAAAATGTAATCTTAGAAAATGTTACAATTACCAAGGTGACATTTCATTTACATTTTATATACGACCCATTAGAAGTAAGTCTCAGGCTCACATGGTGGTAGCCTTGCAACCCAGGTACTTCAAGGCATAGCTGGCAGTACCCACCCCTGTGTCCTGTGCCACCAAGAGGCTCAAGTAGAAAGCCAGCTCCAGTGAAGAGATAAAGAGGCAGTGAGGGAGGCACCCAAGAGAGTGTCAGAGTGGTCTCCTATTTCTGTTCCCACAAAAGTAGAGAGGAAGACTACGTAGTCACACCACACACCGTGCGTCCCACAAACCATCTTACAATGTCAACACATTACCCTTCGGGCATGAAAAAAAAAGTAGAAAAGAAGCCCCCAAAAGAGTCAGGAGGAAAAGATATATCTTCAGACCAAAAAGAGAAATGAAAGGCAAGAACGGAAGTCGCTTCCCAGGAAACTGAAGGACATCTACCTGCAAAAATGGAAGCATTTTAAAGCATGGGGAGACAGGCACAGCCTCTGGTGAAGCAGAGGAGAAAGAGCCCAAGTCTGATTGGCTATGTACCATGTCTATCAGTGGCCTCTGTCTCTTCTTCTTGTACAAATCGAGAGGAATGGCTTTTGACCAACTGCCCTGTAAGTTTTTAGTAACTCTACAAAGACTTTAAAAGTATGGTGGGGGGACTCCCCCCTTCATCCCATTTTTAAGCGTAAATGATATTTTAAAGAGGTGAAATCAAGGCCAGTGAGATGGGTCTAGCAGGTGAATGTGCTTGCAGTTCAAACTTGACACTTGAGTTCAGCCTCCAGATCCCATAAAAGAGGGGGAGAATCAACTCCCAAAAGTTATCTTCCAACCTCCCCATGGGAGATGCACCTTACATACTCTCTCTCTCCCTCTCTCTAGCACACACACACCCTAAAATAAAATGAAAATAAATTAATTTCTAAAAAGAGATAAAATAATCCATTCATTTATTTCTTATTACTACCAGATAAAATTATGAATTTTAGAAGTCATTGGCTGTGTTGGGTGCCATCTTAACGTTTCATAAGGGAGATGCCTATTTTATACCCTAAAATTAATACAAGGCATAGTAAATAGCAATTTGGGGCCATAGAGATACATTTACTATAAATTGAATTTTTTGATGTATTTATTTAAGAATCTCATACAGTGTATTTTTATCATTTTGTTTTCCATCCCCAACTCCTTCCAGATTCATCTTCTATCTCTCTACCCACCCAACTTCATGTTGTTTCTCTCTTGAAAAAAAGAACTTTTTTCAAGAAAGAAAATCACTAAAAAACATAGAATTCAGGGCTTCAGTGATGGCTCAGTGGTTAAGAGCATTGCCTGCTCTTCCAAAGGTCCTGAGTTCAATTCCCAGCAACCACATGGTGGCTCACAACCATCTGTAATGAGGTCTGGTGCCCTCTTCTGGCCTGCAGGCATACATGTAGACAGAATATTGTATACAAAATAAATAAATATTAAAAAAAAACATAGAATTCAATGACGAACTACTCCTGAGCAAGGGGCCTGCCGTGAAGTGAGGTATATATATACCTGCGTCACTCACTCCTTTCCCCTCTCTCAGCGTTCTTATTTGTAGACAGCTTCTAAGTGGCAGAACTTTCTACCCACTTCCTTTGTGCCAGGTTGTCTGGCTTGAGCTTATACACACTGTGTGCAAGCTGTCATAGTCTCTGTGAGTACACATGTGTATCTGCTCTATTGCATCTTGGAAATGTTCTTTCTCTGTGGCCCTATCACAGCCAGGGCCTATGTTGATGTCCTTGGTTCCTATTGCCATCAAGTGCCATGTTGATTCCAGGGGTCTAGACTGCCACCCAGGACCTTGTTGGTGTCCAGAGACCAGGCTGCCACTGGGGCCGTGCCAATCTGGGTGGCCTTAGCTGCCACCTGGGGCCATGGTGACATCCAAACCTAGGCTGCTGCCAAGGACCGTGTGTGGGTCACCACAGTCAGGGTCTGAGTTTAAGTCCATGCATGGCCTATGTTGCCGCCAAAGACCATATAAGCCTGGGGTCTGGGCACAACTTTGGCCTTGTTGGTGTCCGGGTCCATGCTGCTGCCAGAGCCATCCTGATCTGAGTGGCCAGTGCTTCCACCTGGAGCCAGGATATCATCCAGGCGGAGCTACTGCCCTAGGGCCATGCTTAGGTCTGTGGTTCAGCTGCAGCTGGGGTCTGCATTGAAGTCTATGGCCCAGGCTGCCACTAGGGCCTACATGAGGGCCTGGGATCTGGGCCACACCCTGTGGCATTGTTGGAGTCTACGGCCCATGCTGCAGCCAGGACCATACAGATCTGGGTGGCTTGTGCTGCCACCCAAGGCCATGATGTCATCCGGGCCCCGGCTGCTGCCGAGGGCCGTGTCTGGGCCTATGGTCCTATGGCAATCAGAATCTGGGTTGACATATGTGGCTCCAGTTGCCACCAAGGACCGTGTGGATGCCCAAGGTCAGGTCAGCCACCTGAGTTCATATTGGTGCCCAAGAGCCATGCTGCAGTCGGGGCCATGCAGGTCGGAGTGGCCTACACTGCTACCCAATGCCCTGGCGATGTTCGGGCCAGAGCTGCAGCTGAGGGCTATGTCTGGTTCATGGCCCTATTATAGCCAAGGTCTATATTTGATGTCTGAGACTCCTGTTACCATCGAAGGCTATGCTGAGGCCATGTTGGTGTCTGAGGGCCATGCTACCACTAGAGTCCTGCTGATCTGAGTGGCCTGTACTGCCATCTGGAGCATTGGTGACAGTCACACCCTGCTTCTACTGAGGACCATATCTGGGTCCATAATCCTGCCGCAGCTGGGGTCTGTGCTGGTCCTACCACAATTGGAGTCCCTGCTGAAGTCCAAGCCCATGCTGACACCAAAGATCGCACAGAAGCCCAGGGTTGGGGCCACAACCTGAGGCCTTGGTGGTGTCTGGGGGGCATGGTGCCATCAGAGCTATACTGATCTGAGTGGCCAGGGTTTCTACCTGGACCCATTGCTGCCAAGGGCCATGTCTGGGTCTGTGGTTCAGCTGCAACTGGGGTCTGTGTTGATGTCTGTGACCTTTGTCACCTCAGGGGCCATAGGAACTATTCATGATGCAGAGGGCCATGCTGAGCCATCCCTGCCCTTCACTGGCCCTGGGAAAGCTGGCCCTGTCTCTCACTAGACACCGCAGCAAGAGGATTGGCCCCAACCCCTCAATGGAGACCTAACCCATGCACTTGAGAGATGGCCCCATACTTCACCATAGGTGAGGAAGAACCGACCCTGATGGTTTGAGCTGGGGAGCTGACTCTATCCCTTTGCCTGAGGCAGGTAACCTCAATGGCCCAGCTCAGCTACCACCCTGGCCAACAGGATCTAGTACCTGCTGGAGCTCATGAAGGGACTGGTCCTGTTGAACACCTGAGGAGTCAGGGCCGCTACAGGAGATCCCAGAGGAGTTTCAGTGAAGATCCAGTGATGGTGGTATATCAGAAACCAGAGGCCTTGCACCAGACCAGTGACTCCCTGCAATGAACATTTGCTAGTAAACATTTGATTAGACAAAAAGACTATACTACATGACACACCAAGGTTCCCAATGCCTCCAGGATGAATGAAGAGGTGTTGGAGAGGCAGGAAAGGTTTGTTTTCTTCTTGTTTTTGTTTGTTTGTTTGTTTGTTTACTTGCTTTGTTTCATATTGGTTTGGTCTTTTAAAGTTTTCTTTTAGGGAATGCCGGGAACTGCAGGGCTGAGGGGAGGATATGGGGGAAACCTGGGAGGTGAGTGGAATGAGAGTACATGATATGAAATTCCCCAAAAAATCAATAAATTATGTTCAATAATTTTTTTAAAATGCTCTTTCTTTAAATCTTCCACCACCTCTGGCTCTTCATCTGCCGCTTCTCTTTTGCATGGACCCCTGAGCCTTTGAGGGGAGGAATTTTACAAAGACATCCCATTCAGGGCTGTCTATTCAAAGTCTCTTATGGTCAGCACACTGTCCAGTTGTGGGTCTCTGTGTTAGTTCCCATTTACTGCAAGAAGAAGCTTTTCCACTGAGGGCTGAGTCAATCAGTCAATCGATGGGGATAGCAGTATGTCACTAGGAGCTATTACATTGCTAGGCTCAGGTAGCAGAATAATACTAGTAGGTTTTCCCTGGGCATGTGACCTATCCAATCTCAAGTTCTTGGCCTAATTAACAATATCAGACACAAATTCCAGCTCAAGAAGTGAACCTAAATTTTAATCACAAAGTAGATGGTCACTCCCGTATACCTATGCCACTATTGCATCAATGGGCATATCTTGTAGGCGGGTGATTAATACAGCTTGTAGGGTTTGCATCTGGATGAGATTCATGATTACAACAAAAGACATCATCATTCAAACAAAGAGCCTTCAGAATGGGGATAAAATCCTTACCAACTGTATTTCTCACAAGGGTGTTAGAATATAAAAATACCCCCACAATAAAAACTGAACATTAAAAAAAAGCCAATTAAAAATAAGGTACAGAACTAAGCAGAAAGCTCTGAAAAGATGAGATTAAAATGGCTGAAAAACACTTTTAAGAAATTTAAGCATCTTTAGCCATCAGGGAAATCCAAGTTAAACCTACTTTGAGATTATATCTTACCCCAGCCAGAATGGGCAAGATCGATAAAAGAAATGCCAGCAGACGTCGGTGAGCATGTGATTTAAGGTGAACACTCAAACATTGCTAGTGGCTCTAGGCAGAAGTTCTCTTGTCCTTTCCAGCTGCTCCCAATAGCCAACGCAGAGACTTAAGATTACTTATAAATGCTCAGCCAATAGCTCAGGCTTGACACTAGCTAACTCTTACATTCTAATTTAACCCATATTCCTTATTTGTGCTCTTCCACATGGCAGCACCTTTATTAGCATGGCATGTTCATCTCCTGATGACTCCCAACAACCCCCTTCCTCCTCCCAGCATTCTCCTAGTCTGGCTCTCCTGCCTAAACTTATTCTGGTCAGCCATTAGATAATCAGCTTGTTTATTAAACCAACCATAGTGATAAATCTTTATAGTGTACAGAAGGATTATTCCACAGCAGGTGGGAATTCAAGCTTGTATGGCACCATAGAAAGCAGTGTGATAGCTCCTCAAAAAGCTGAAAACACATCCCCTACTAAAGATCCAGATATACCATGCTTTGTATGGACAATGGACTCCGTATCTTACTACAGAGATTCTGGCTCATTCATCCATGCTCATTGCTGCTTTATTCATAATAGTCAGAAATTAGAAAAAGCCTAGATGTCCATCAATGGATGAATGGAGAATAAAGGTATTATACATTCACACAATGAAATATTACTTAGCTATTAAGGAAAATGAAATTGTGAAAGGTTTAAGTAAATAGAAATAGAAGCAGTCATCCTAAATGGTCTGAACACAGAAAGATAAATATTGCATGTTTTCTCCTATGTGGATGTTAGCTTTTATGCATTAGATATGTGTGTTTAGTTTAGAATACTCACAGAGGTTAGGTAGGAACTATGTAGGGACCACGGAAGAGCAGGGGGTCTTCTAAGGACAGGACAAGGAAATCGAATATATTGTTTTAATGGGATGGGGAAAACTAGAAGAAGAAGATTAAAGAGGGTAGGAGATGGGAGGGCAGGGAAGAAAGGAAATACGGGAGAGACAACACTCAAGGTCTTCTAAACTGAAAGCTTTAAATTCCATCTTGTCCCAGGTCATTTCTAGTAGATATGTTTCCTAAAGAAAATCACCCTTTGATCATTGCCTGGTTGGAGCTGTGCTCTGCATAACATAAGAATTCTGTTAATGTGCACAAAAGATGGAAAGTTTGAGAATATGGTACATACAATGCGAGCGGGTGGAGAGCGTCAGCATGTGAAGTGCCGTGTGTGCCTTCCTCTTAAGGAAGGTTAGCTCCAAGTCTGAATTTGGAGTGACTTTAGACAAGAAACCCAATACGTGCTTTTTAGATTTTTGAGCTGTCTACAAATTGACGTAGCTGAGTGATGATACAAATTCTCAATTTTAGGAGGGTAAGAAGCAAGTACCAGTCCCTGTCCAACTCAGAAAAGAGATTACACAAACAACAGGAGACAGGCACCACCAAGGGTCACACTAGGGTCTCCATATCACAACTTCTACAGTGGCGTCTGCACATGAGAGTTCCGCAACCACTGAACGCAGGCCGCATGACCTGGCCTTCATAAGAAGTCAACCCTACACTTTCTGAGAGCAACCATGGTTATCACATGGCCCTAAAAGTCCACTCTTCGGAGCACTCACAAGAGAAATAAAAATGAATGTCCATACGAAAGTGTGGACGTAGATATAGCAATATTATTCAAAATAGCCAAAAAGTGGAAACAACCCAAATACCCATCAACCAGCAAATGGATGTTTACAGGTATAGGACAATGCTAGAAGAAAGAAGACAGTCTCAGGGAGTCATATATCAATCATATTGTTTTACTTATGTCCACAGTATGGAAGTCTACAGAGACAGAAAGCACAGCAGTGGTTGCCCAGAGCTGGGAGTACAGAACGGAGAATGGCGGGGCTTTCTTCAAAGGATAATGAAATACATTATGCTTACATTTTGGTGCTGCTTGCACAATTCTGCAAACATACTAAACATTTTAAGTTGACGAACATTGTGCTACATGAATTCTATCTCCATAAAACTTTACTAAATAAGGCTTGCAAGTTGTGTCATGCAAGAAAACCAACCTAAACATACTGCTTACACACCAAAATATTTGCACAGTGGTATTTCTCTGATATTTAGATGATTTATAGAGTCCATAAATATTCAAAATGCATGCATCTCAGAAGAGCTTTTTCCACAGTACAGACGTGGAAAGCAGACACAATGTGTACAGGTGGTAAGAGATTTTCCCCAACAGCTCAGCGAAAATCGTTTAGCTTCTCCAAAACGTTAGTCTAAATCCATTTCTTTCTTCTCTGGCTAAAACCTCTTTGCTTCCCACACATTCTCAAACACTTGAACACCAATATAGTTTAAGAAAAGTAGTAATGTCCCAAACATTTTCAGTCCTCTGAGTTCTAACATACAATAATTCTGATCGCTCCATGCAGAATAATAGGTACTCCAGCCATCTTTATCCAAAAGGATGCCTGTTTCTCAAGGGGGGGTGGGAGGAGTATTTTCAGCAGAAACTCAGGAAACCAACAGAGCTGTCCAGGTACACCTTCTGGTACCATTTTACAGGGAAATATGAATCGATGCTTGTTTGGAGTTGTATTTCCCGTGTTTGTCAACTTAGCCATACACAAGCTTCCTCGCCATCCTACTTAGCACTGCCCTACTGCCCACACTCACATGGACAGAAGCTCTGAGGAAACCATGGAGGCTTGCCCAAGTCACCTGACCACTGCACATGTGTCCCTCCCTGACCAAGCAGTTTTTCCTGACACCCATTCATCCCTTACTGCTTTGTGGAAGCAGAAAAAATAAAATAAAAATAAAATAAATGAGTTCTATCTTTCAATACTGTATAGGGCTTCAAAGATTACAATATGGCTTTTCATTCAGAGCTGTTGCTAATACCAATGTAACTAACTCTTAAGATTTCACCAGAAGAAGAGATACATCCTTCTTCATACAGCACAAAACCCTTCAGAACCCCCCTCCCACCTATAGGAACCTTCTTTGCAAAGGTCCAACAGGTAGGGACAGTTAAAGGCTAAGTCTCAGGGCCCAAAGACCCTCAGCAGTCACCTAAGACTTCACTGGGCTTAGCCTTTTGAAGAAAAACATTGTCATTCTGCCCCGGGTCTCTGACAAGAACTTAACCTCAGCCCTGTTCTAACCCAACTCGAAAGAAGTCTATAACCACCAGGGTGGTTTCTCTAGCCTAATCTCCAGGACAAGGTCAGGAATTTTTCTACTCAAAACTGGGCGCCTTGGGCTGGGCTTGCTTCTCTGACCCAGTTAGTTCCCCTCTGCACCCACAGAGGTGTGGAAGGCGGCTCCCTCACTCCCAGCCACTGCGCTCTCCAGATCCACCCGAAACCCTTGGAGTTTAACCTCATTCTTGGGCTTTGCGGTGATGGGGTTTGTTTTGCTTTTAATCTCCAAAATATATAACCAAAAGTAAAACCAAATGCTCTGCTATGTTCACATTGTGAGTCCCCTCTTCAGAATCAAAGATCATAGTCATACTGAGCCTTTAAAAAAAAAATAGAAAGGACCATTTTTTTTTTTCTGGTGCAGACTATCTCTTCCTTAGAAAACGCACTTCCCCAGTGTTTGGCACAGAGGTAGGACGTAGCTGGGAAAGAAAATGGCAGGGAAGCATAGCTTTAGCTGCCCCTCAGCAGCCCTCTGAGGTCTAACCTTCCCCAAGGCCTCCAGGATGCAGATGCCCAACAGCGTTGGGAATCAGGAACCCAGTTCCCCTTCACTGTTCCTGTCCAGGCCGGCTGCTTCAAAAATTATGTCTACGCTCGCACTTTCCTTTGTCAGTACTTCCTCCAGCAGCCAAAACAAACACCCGGGATATGGCAACACACCAATCCTAGACATGGGGGTTGAGCGGGATATCTCACTGCATACGTGTGTCGCAGAAAACACTTCAGAGAGAAAAGGGAAGAGGTCCCTCTTTTCCTCCCTCTTTCTGACCTCATGTACCTTCCTCGGCCCACACCCAAACTTCTGAGGTTCTTCAGCCTTCAGTCCCTGCCAAGCCTTCGCTGACCTCAGGCTCATCAGGACGATGCAGCTGTGTTGCAAGACCAGCCTCACACAGCAAGGAGTGTGGCTATTCTGGGTGATAGTGTTAATGCGACAGGCTCCACAAACCCTGCTCATCAAAAAGGTTTACTGGGTGAACATTTAATCCTTCTCTAGAGAGGCAGAGGCCAGAGAAGCCATGTAATCAAGAGCCAACCTGGGCTACAGAGTGATACTGCCTTAAAAAAAATGGAGATCTGGAGAAAGGGGAAAGACTCAGCAGTTCCCAGCATCAGCGCTCTCTTCTGGCCCCACTAGCCCGCATCCATGCACATGTGTTACTTCTGAGTGCCCAAAAGCTACTTGGGAAGGAAAGGGTTTGTTTCATCTCACAGATTACATTCTGTTGTGGAATAATCTTTTTATACACTGTAAAGATGTGTCACTTGGATTGGTTTAATTAAAAGCTGAACAGTCAATAGCTAGGCAGGCTTTTCAGGGCAGAGAGAATACTGGGAAAAGAAGACAGAGACTTCAGAGGATGCAGAGCAAGCAGCCTGGACATTACAAAGTAAAGGTAACCAACCAAGTAAAAAAAAAAAATAGATGAAAAGAAATGGGTTAATTTAAGTTATAAGAACTAGTTAGAAACAAGTCTAAGCTATCAACCAAGCTTTTATAATTAATAAGAAGTCTCCATGTGGTCATTTGAGAGCAGGCTGGCAAGACAGGGAAAGGCTCACAACAAGGTTCTATCATATGGGAAAAACAGGGCAAGACTCAAAGCCAGAAACTGGAGGCTGGAAGTGAATGAAGCAGAGACCACAGAGGAAGACAGCATCCTGGCTTCACATTTATTCTGCCTCAGACCACCTGCCCAGGGCTGGCCCACCTCCAGTGGGCTAGGTCTTCCCATGCCAGTTGTTAATAAAGAATGCTGAACAGTCTGGCCTACAGGCCAGTCCCATGTAGACATGTCTCGATTGAGGTTTCCTCTTTTCAGATGAATGTAGCTTGTGTTTCATTGACAAAAAAACTAAGCAGCTTAGATGGAGAACATTTATTAAGGGGCGTGGCTCAGGAAAGAAGACCCTGTAGAATCTGGCTGGGAGTCAAAAACTTCAACACAATGGTGAAGGAACGGACTTTGAAAATGGCTGGGTCATACTACAATGGTCAGTGCTAAGAACTAAGAGAACTGAGCGCCTATTTCTAAGACAATGACATATGAAATTATTTCAAAACAAACCTAGCTAGTTTTGGGTTAGAGCTGGTTTTCCTGGACAACATATGCCTTGCATAGATGTGCTGGCTCATTTTATGTCAACGTGACACAATCTAAAATCATCTAAGAAAAGGGAACTTCACTTGAGAAAACGACTCCTTAAGGTGAGACTGTAGGCAAGTCTGTAGGGCACTTTCTTAATTAGTGATTGATGTGGGAGGGCCCAGCCCATTGTGAGTGGGGACATCTCTGGGCTGAGATGGTCCTGGGTTCTAGAAGAAAGCAGGCTGAGCAAGCCATGGGAAGCAAGCCAGTAAGCAGCACCCTTCCCTGGCATCTGCATCAGCTCTTACCTCGAGGTTCCTGGACTGTTTGAGTTCCTGTCCTGACTTCCTTCAGTGATGGACAGTGATGTGGAAGTAAGCCAAATAAACCCTTTCCTCCACAACTTGCTTTGGTCATAGTGTTTCATGACAACAATGGTAACCCTAACTAGCACAATTGATTAGATAGATCAATAGATATTCCATAAAAGGAAACTCAAGTTTACCTCTTGCTTGACCAAATGAGAAAGCCTCTAAAGCTACAAGGAAGGAAAGTTTATAAGATTAAGAGAAATCATAAAACACAGAACCAGGAGCCACAGCAGCAAGCATTATTTTATCATATTCCTTGATATCGTCAAATAAAGTTGGATAAGGCACAATTTTTAATCAAGAGATTACCAAGTCTTTGGTTGTTAGCAAACTCTGGTAGTGTCTCCCTGCCAAACAGGAAGTCTTGGCAGCCTGTAGACAGACCCCAGAAAGGTTCAAGGTGAGGCCCAGGCTCTATGCTAGAGCCTACAGAGTATGCTAGGGATAGCAGTGAGCTCTGAAGAGAGCAACGCAGGCTTTGAAGTGAAGTAGTGCAGCTTAGAAAGAAGGTTTGAAAAGACAACACACGATGTCTTGCATGGATAAAAAGGAGTCATTGGTGGACAGACACAGTGAATGCTGTGCTATGGGCTCTGAAACCTTGGCCCCTGCTCTTGAAAGGCTCATAGTGTAAACATTCTCTTTCATTTTACCATCAGGAACCATTGCACCAGCGGGCGATCCGTGTGTTTGTGAGTTAGAAAATGGATTACAATGATGCATACTGTGTAATTATTCCATATGTGGAGTTAAGATAAAATTCCTATTTTATTAGAAGACCCATTGTATTTTTGTCTCTTCTTCAATCTCCTTCTTGAGAGAAGACCCCTCAGACAGCTGTCACTGGCTGCTTGCTCTGTAGCATCTCCTCTTCCCTTCTAGGCGAACAGAAAGCCTGATTTCTCTTGGGGCAGCAGGAGATTAGGACTGAGTTTCTAAAGTAGAACCCATTCTCTTTTATTCTGTAATTTCTGTTTCTAAATTTTAAGTAGCAGTTGCTACTCGACCCAAATATGGCCAGTGGGAGATAAGAGTATACCTGAAACCCCTTTCTGCCAAATACAGACACCTAATGAAGAGAGATCTTCTTCATACCTCTTCCCAGTACTATGGTTTTGTGGTCAGCATCTTGGGAGCTTGAGAAGACAAGCACAACGCCCCAACTCTGTGCAAGACCCACGAAGTAAAAGGCCAGAAAGAAATTAGATCCTCTACAATAAAGTTGATAATAGTGTTGGCTTTCAGATGGAACCAGGTGGGAGGAGCAGAGAGAAGGGAAACTTTTTCCACCGTGTGGCCTCTTAAATTTTGTACCCTATGCATGTATTACCTCATGTACTTCAAACTAGTCCAATTTAATGTGCACATGCCAAAGACTTCATGATAACTGGTTTCATAGGATTGGGGGAGTTCTTTTTTTAATATTTAGAGTACTGATAGATGTCTATGAGATAGTTGTCTTTTGTTACCAATATTGACCTTCATCTGGGAGGTCACTGGTGATGGCCAAGGGAGCAGATAAGCACCCACCAAATTGTAAAAAAGAAAAAAAAGAAAGAAAGAAAGAAGAAATGAAAGGAAGGAAGAAATAAAGAAGAAATTAGATCCTCAATGACAAACACAGCAAACCTCCTGCCTCCAGTCTCCTTATCCAGTAAATAATAACTGGTCTCACAGTTCACCCTTAATTTATAAGTTATAATACTGTCTACCATTAATGACAAGTTCTCATGGTTTTTTGAGAAACAGTGTCCCAACACTGATATTTCCATCATAGCTTGGCTATCCGAGTCATTGTTGTTACTGATTAACTGTATGTGTTTAGTTCAAGATGACTATTCTATACATATAAAATATAAACCTGGTCTTAAGATTTAGTACAAAAAAAATGAAAATGTAACTATTTCATTAGATTTCTGTTACTAATGATGATAATATACTTTGGGGATATATTGGGCTAAAAATCATGGGGTTGTTTTGTCTCTCTGGGTTTTATTTATTTTGTAATAGGCTACTAAAAGTGAAACTGGAGTGTGATGATGCACCTCTTCCCATAGGATAGTGCATACAAAAACAGAGTGAAACAGAGCTTCAAAAAAGCATCCCATTTAGAGAAAGCAGGGGCATGTGAGGGAGAGGGCAAAGATACTCCATTGCTTGAGGCCATTAGTGATTCTCTGTATTTCCTGAATTTCTGGGATCACTATTTATGCTTACGCATTTGAAGAATAATAAAATCAGACCTTCTACTTCCTCATATACATAGCTGATTTGTCTTAATTTGGCTCTTTCTGGGTTTATTTTGTCTCAGTAGTTGAAAGGACATGAGTGTCAACCCTTTGTAGGTATTTTATGAATTAACTATTTACTGATGAGTCTCACTATATAAGCCTGGCTAGCCTGGAACGCGGGTATAACTCGGGTGGGCCTTGATGTGATAATCCAGCTGCCACTCTCTGAGACAGAGAACTAGAAGCCAACCATAAAGCAAGGCTTAGCCAGCTACAATTTGTGAGCCAAATGTGGTCCCAGGGTCTGCTTAAGTAAATACAACTCTATTGGAACACAGCCTGCCTATTTGTTTACATAGTTGTCCATGGCCACTTCAGCCACAAAACAGTCTTGCTGCGTAGTTCTGACAGAATCCATCTGGCCTACAAAACCTGAACTGTGCACTACATGACCTTTTACAAGCAAGGTTTGCTAATTCCTGGTCCAAGATGATATATCAAAAAGAGTTTAGCTCCCCAATAAATGGAATAAAGCTAGTAAGCAATAAAGGCCTTGAAGAGATGAGTCAAACAGTTCTTCATAGAGCAAAGGAATATTTAACACTATGAGGTGTAAAATTGCTAGGCACCAAAGAGTTAGTTAGTTATTTACATACCTACTGAAGCAAGGTGGCTTCAAACTTGAGTTCCTCCTGCCTCATTCTGGAAGCTGAAGTGTGCTACTCTGCCTGCCCCCAAAGAAAGGTTTTAAGCAATAGTGTGAGTCCCCCAGGAACTTCTCAATCGTCTTAGTAAAGGATGGCCACCGCCTAGCCCTCCCTGCAAGCATTCAGACAGCAGCAAGCAGGAAGAAAAGCAACGAAGATGCTCTTGGTGACATTTGAACTCAAAAGATTCCCAGTCAGACTAAAAGCTGAAACGTACGCTACAGTTGCTGAGTCAGCAATCATTAGGAAAGGAACCGCGCCTGAAGTGGGCGGGCATGACTTACCAGGAAACGCATCAGTAGTCCTGTGGCTCACACAGTCAGCTTTCCTGGAACTCAGAGAATTCATTATGCATGTGTTTTGACATTCTTTTGCAGCAAGCCCTTCCTCCAGCTTCCTCAGCCTCTCCCTGCTCTATGTACCCCGCCACAGTCCTCCACAGTACACTGGACCCTTCCCTGCAGTATTAGGACCAGCGCCAGCACTTTGGAGCCCAGGGAAGGCTTTAAGTTAGACAAGCACTCAGTTTGGGTTAGTGGCTGTGACTCAGTCCTCCAGAGCAGCGATTCTCAACCTTCCTGATGCTGCAACCCTTTAATACAGTTCCTCTAGTTGTGGGGACCCCAGCCATAAAAAAATTATTTTCATTGCTACATCATAACTGTAATTTTGCTGCTGTTATGAATTGTAATATTAATATCAGTGTTCACCAATGGTCTTCCACAAACCCTGTGAAAGGGCGATTTGAACCCCAAGGGATCAACACCCACAGGTTGAGAACAGCTGTCCCAGAAGGCTGCTTTTGCTGGCAGAAAGATGGATTCCAGGAAATTGTCTACCACCCTGTGTACCACTTTACTCTGTGACATTCACATTCAAGATCAGAGGTTATGATACAGGAACTTGTCTTCATCAGGCCAGGACTATGAGCTTAATAGAAGAGAAAAGGGTTGTAAAGGAATAGAATCAAAAGTTTCACTGGAGGCATTTTACAAAATCTCTTCTGACTGATGACTTTTTATTTTTGAAACGAGATCTTAGGATGTAGGCCAGGCTTCCCTCAAACTCACAGTGACTTTCCTGTCCCCGCATCTTCAGTACTACTGTCTCAGGCATGTGCAGGAGGTGGCTTACAGATTGTATAGTTCATAGGAAAGGGAAATCTGGGGAAAGTTTTCCCAGATGAAAACAATCCTTAAAACTGCTCACAAAACTACTAATAAACACTGTAAGTTGTAAAACTGAAGGGATTGTTTTTTCTAGCTTTGTTTATCTTTCTGAGATAGGACGTCATGTAGCCAAGGCCTGGACATCGTGCTCGTACATTTCCCATCTTCCAAGTGCTGGTGTTACAGGCCTGCACCACCATGACTGGCTAAAGTATTTCCATCTGACAAATAATAAAAGGACAAGTGATAATCAAAGAAACTAAATATCGAATTATATGTTAATACTTCCTATGTAATATAACATTGTCAAATAATATGAAGAAGCAATCAGTGAGATTTTATCCTCTGTTTATAAAATGAAAAAAAGTAATACATGGAGGTAACTTAATTAGTAAAAGTATATTGTTATTTCTATTTCACTTTGGTGGCTTGTTTAGAATTCCCTATCATTTTGTGAGTATTCAGTTTATATTTATTTGTCTAGTTCTTTACACATAGAAGGCCCTAATATAAAGAGTCAACCACCACAAACCCTTGGAGCACATCTCTAATGCCCTCATGACTGACCATCAAGCCCAGCCCGGTGGATGCTTGCTTCCTAATAGTCCATCTCTGGCCCCGCCCACTCTCTCCCCACACTCCGCTTTGGCCATTTGCAGCTCCCAGTTCACACCCCACACTCTCTTGCCACAGGACGTGAGCACTGGCTGTTGACTCTGTAAACACTCTCTTCCAGGTCTTACCACAGTTTTTCCCACTTACTTCAGATATTTGCTGAACTATTACCTTAGCTGGCACCCATGCTTCTGAAAGCAAACCCTCGCCCACATGCTTATAAACAACTCTGATGAAGTTACTGGATCACAGACATACAGAGACACAAACACACGCATACACACATCATGGAAGTGGAGGGTGTCACAGAGACACAGAGACATACACAAACACATACATACACACAACATGGAAGTGGAGGGGGTCACAGACACATGCATACACACAACATGGAAGTGGAAGGGGTCACAGAGACACACGTGTACATATAACATGGAAGTACAGGGGGTCACAGATACACAAAGACACACACGTACATACAACATGGAAGTGGAGGGGGTCACAGACACACACATACACACAACATGGAAGTGG